>VZTB01020381.1:29605-42249 GCA_013397245.1 Thryothorus ludovicianus
TTCTCTTCTCTTCTCTTCTCTTCTCTTCTCTTCTCTTCTCTTCTCTTCTCTTCTCTTCTCTTCTCTTCTCTTCTCTTCTTTTCTCTTCTCTTCTCTTCTCTTCTCTTCTCTTCTCTTCTCTTTCCCTTTCTACTTTTCAACTTTCTTTTCCCCTCTCTTCCCCTCTGTGTCTCCAAACGATGTCTAACCCCTCGAGCAGTCTCTGGGAGCAGCGGGCAGGGCTGCGAGCATCCCTCGGCGGGCGCTGCTCTTGCTGAGGGTTCGAGAGCCCTCTGCTGTCCACCCACCCCTCCCCTGGACACGGCTCCGGACCCGCTGCTCCTCCCGGGCTCTGTCCTCCTGGCCTCCCCTTAAAAACGGGTCCAGGACAGTCCCAGAGCCAGGGCAGGACGCTGGTGGCTTTTCTCCTGTTCCCCAAAGCCACCGGGTCCGGGCAGCTCAGATTCTGCCTCCAGTGTCAACACTGGGCTCAGGGCTCTCCATTTTTCGCGGGGACAGACAACCTTAGGAACGATAAATGCATAATTAATGCAGGGTTTATCTACAGCATAATAGATGTGTAAAAAAATGCTCCTATTGCGTGGCGAGGTGCTAAATTGGATCATCTCCACAATTCCCAGCACAAAGGTGGTGCTGTCATTCCAGTTCCCATCCAGGGCACTTCAGCTCGGTTGTGCACACACAGAGGCCCCACAGGAGCGTTCCTGCTGGGGCAGGACCGGCGTCGCCGCAAGTCCTCAGCAACAGAGGTCACGGCTGGCTGCAAAATTCGGCTGGATTCAATAATTCATATCTGTAGAAAAGTGGCCTGAGTGGGGAAAGGGAGGATTAAACACAAAGTGGTCCCCAGAGCCAGGATTACTCGCTCAGACAGAAGGAGACTTTTCCTGTTTGCTTTATTCCTTGCCCATTAAAGCCTCGTTAGCCCGTTCCGCTGGCCATCCATTATTGATGTGTGACATCTCCTTTGGAGTGACTGTGGCTCCCTTTCCTGGCCTCGTTTGGGTGGGGGGGTTTCTGTCCCTCCCTGGGTTGGGGGTGTGTCCCAAGGGACACAGGATAGGACAGAAACCCTCCAGCCCCGTGGCCAGGGCTCTTCCAGACCCACACGCCCCCAAAGCACCGGCAGAAGGGTCTGGGACAACCCCAGGAGATTCCCTGAGGTCTCCATTCCCCCACAGCAGCTCCAGGCAGGCTGCAGCATGTGGATTCCTACAGAGACACTCTAGGAAAAGGAAATATTCACTTTCTGGTGTGAATAGCAGGGCTTCCTGTCCTTTCCAGCTGGAGATGAAGTAATCCTTCACTTTTATTAGGTGGGAACAAGCCCAACCCCATGGCCACCCAGACAAATGGCCAGCCTGCAGGGAGAGTGTTTCCAGAGGCAAAATCCTCCCTGGCTCATCCCTAAAGCCCTGGTGTCAGGAAGATCCCTGTTCTCCATCTCAGCATCCCTGACTCCTGGTGATGGGGCAGGAAGGGGGTCCCTGGGGACCCACCTGCATCACACCACCACCCAGTGAGGTTTGGTGGCTGCTGGAAATCCCAGAGGGAATCTGGAGCTGTGTGGAGGGGGAGGAGAGGCAGGGGCTTCCTGCACATGCCCTGGCTGCTCCAGTGCCTGCTTTGGGGGCAATCTCGTTTCTGTGACCCAGTGGTCCTGAGGCCTTTTCCAGCTGGGACCTGGACGTGGGCTCAGCTTGGAGCAGACACCTCCCCACCACTTCACAGGCTCTGAAAACCCACGAGCCTCTGAACTTCACACTTGCTCCAGAATCCAGCTCTGCTTGCAGTTTTCCTGCCAAACCAATCTTTTCCCAAGGATGAGGACACCCTGCCCACTCAGCATGGGTCATGGAACCATCAGAAAATCGTGGAATGATTCAGGTTGGAAAGCCCCTGTGTCAGGCCACCGCTTCTGAGCCTCCAGAGCCAGCCAAGCTCGGCTGAATGGGGGGAATTTTGTCCCTCCTGCTCCTTTCCCTGGATCACAATCCTGAGTGCTAGCCAGGTACATCCCACTGATCCCAGTCACACACGGTCACTTCTCCAGCCTCGCACCAAACCCAGGCTCTCGCAGGAGCTGTCTGGAGGTCGGTTCCCACGCTTCCTCAACCCCCTCCTTCCTCCTCCCCTGGGAGGTCCCGAGTACTTTTCCTCGAGGGAAAATGAAGTGTTTTGAGATATTCGGGGCTCTGCCCTGGTTCAGACGCCCCCGGGCCAGGAGCAGGTGCCCAGTGCTGGAGCCAGGCTGTGGCTGTGGGGAGCACAGGAGGGAGAGCAAGAGGGGTGAGCAGCCGTGTTTTGCCTCCTCTGAACCTTGCTGATTAGCATTCCAAATCTAATGAAGCTGGAGCGAGGATGCTCCTGTTTGTCCGCTGTGATGGATCACGATGCCGAGGTGGCTGGACGATGGATGTGGAAATGGAGGGCCGTGGTAATGTGACAAGAATTAATGAAACATAACCAGACTTTCATATAATTAAAACCAGTAATTGCTGGAAAGATGGCTCATGCAAAACGACGGGCTGGGGGTGGGCAGGGTTGATTAAAACTGGTGACTGGCTACAAATGATTAGATTAAAATCAATTAACTGTAGAATTGCTGTCTGGCATATGGAAGGATAATTCAGTTACGTAACTGACAGCGGGATTTGCACTTTGCAAATGTTGTTTCAGTACATCAGACCAAGCTTAGGCAACCTGGTTACTTAACAGGACACACTTGTGATTCCTGGTTCCGAGGGCGGGATTTGGTGACAGGATGCGAGGCAGAGCCCACAGCCCGGGGCTGTTCTCTCTCCGGGTAAAGAGCAAGAAAGCCCGGAGACGGCTGCGATCCCCTGCTCTGCCCTGGTTATTTGCAAACACGAGCCCTTTTCATTACTCTTTTAAAGACCGGTTGGATTAAGGAAGCATTAGTGGAATCCAGCGCTCGGCATCCTCTCTCCTCCCGAGAGCCTGCCGGTGGCGGTGCCCATTAGCGCTAATGCCGCCGCATTAGCACGCTGGAAGGGTTCCTGTGTGACAGCATCCCCATGGCTGCGGCTCCTCTTCCTTCCCCCAGCCCCGGGAAAAGCCCGCAGCAGCCTCCCGACCCGTGGGCTGGGGCTCCAAAAAACCCATCAGCTCCCGAGCCTCTCCTCCTGTGGCACCGCTGAGGCTCCTCCCGGCGCTGGGGGTGAGCAGCCAGCTCGGGAAAAGCGCTGAAACGCCAGAGGCATTGCGCTGTACCAGGCTGCCAGGTGCTGCTGACATNACCCACCTGCATCACACCACCACCCAGTGAGGTTTGGTGGCTGCTGGAAATCCCAGAGGGAATCTGGAGCTGTGTGGAGGGGGAGGAGAGGCAGGGGCTTCCTGCACATGCCCTGGCTGCTCCAGTGCCTGCTTTGGGGGCAATCTCGTTTCTGTGACCCAGTGGTCCTGAGGCCTTTTCCAGCTGGGACCTGGACGTGGGCTCAGCTTGGAGCAGACACCTCCCCACCACTTCACAGGCTCTGAAAACCCACGAGCCTCTGAACTTCACACTTGCTCCAGAATCCAGCTCTGCTTGCAGTTTTCCTGCCAAACCAATCTTTTCCCAAGGATGAGGACACCCTGCCCACTCAGCATGGGTCATGGAACCATCAGAAAATCGTGGAATGATTCAGGTTGGAAAGCCCCTGTGTCAGGCCACCGCTTCTGAGCCTCCAGAGCCAGCCAAGCTCGGCTGAATGGGGGGAATTTTGTCCCTCCTGCTCCTTTCCCTGGATCACAATCCTGAGTGCTAGCCAGGTACATCCCACTGATCCCAGTCACACACGGTCACTTCTCCAGCCTCGCACCAAACCCAGGCTCTCGCAGGAGCTGTCTGGAGGTCGGTTCCCACCCTTCCTCAACCCCCTCCTTCCTCCTCCCCTGGGAGGTCCCGAGTACTTTTCCTCGAGGGAAAATGAAGTGTTTTGAGATATTCGGGACTCTGCCCTGGTTCAGACGCCCCCGGGCCAGGAGCAGGTGCCCAGTGCTGGAGCCAGGCTGTGGCTGTGGGGAGCACAGGAGGGAGAGCAAGAGGGGCGAGCAGCCGTGTTTTGCCTCCTCTGAACCTTGCTGATTAGCATTCCAAATCTAATGAAGCTGGAGCGAGGATGCTCCTGTTTGTCCGCTGTGATGGATCACGATGCCGAGGTGGCTGGACGATGGATGTGGAAATGGAGGGCCGTGGTAATGTGACAAGAATTAATGAAACATAACCAGACTTTCATATAATTAAAACCAGTAATTGCTGGAAAGATGGCTCATGCAAAACGACGGGCTGAGGGTGGGCAGGGTTGATTAAAACTGGTGACTGGCTACAAATGATTAGATTAAAATCAATTAACTGTAGAATTGCTGTCTGGCATATGGAAGGATAATTCAGTTACGTAACTGACAGCGGGATTTGCACTTTGCAAATGTTGTTTCAGTACATCAGACCAAGCTTAGGCAACCTGGTTACTTAACAGGACACACTTGTGATTCCTGGTTCCGAGGGCGGGATTTGGTGACAGGATGCGAGGCAGAGCCCACAGCCCGGGGCTGTTCTCTCTCCGGGTAAAGAGCAAGAAAGCCCGGAGACGGCTGCGATCCCCTGCTCTGCCCTGGTTATTTGCAAACACGAGCCCTTTTCATTACTCTTTTAAAGACCGGTTGGATTAAGGAAGCATTAGTGGAATCCAGCGCTCGGCATCCTCTCTCCTCCCGAGAGCCTGCCGGTGGCGGTGCCCATTAGCGCTAATGCCGCCGCATTAGCACGCTGGAAGGGTTCCTGTGTGACAGCATCCCCATGGCTGCGGCTCCTCTTCCTTCCCCCAGCCCCGGGAAAAGCCCGCAGCAGCCTCCCGACCCGTGGGCTGGGGCTCCAAAAAACCCATCAGCTCCCGAGCCTCTCCTCCTGTGGCACCGCTGAGGCTCCTCCCGGCGCTGGGGGTGAGCAGCCAGCTCGGGAAAAGCGCTGAAACGCCAGAGGCATTGCGCTGTACCAGGCTGCCAGGTGCTGCTGACATCCCGGCCTGGCTCGTCTCGGATGCACTGAACCCTCCTCTTACACACCGCGGGTTTCAGCAGGTGTTTTGTCTGTGCCGAGCTCCTCTGTGGCCAGAGGAAAAGCACTCTCCCATCATGACACACCCGTCACCAGCGTCGTGACATGCAGGAGCAAAGCAGCTTCGCCTCAGGAATTGTCCCAGGCCAGGCTGGACAGGGCTTGGAGCAGCCTGGGACAGTGGGAGGTGGCCCTGCCCGTGGCAGGGGTGGCACTGGATGGGCTTTCAGGTCCCTTCCCACCCAAACCATTCCGTGATTCTCTTTCTGACTCCAAGCTCGTGTTGTTCCCAGAGCTGCACCCTAGGAATGGCTCCCAAAACTTCGGGGAGCAGAAAGAGGTCCCAGCTGCACTTGTGTCCTCAGGAGGGGAGAGCTGCTGGCTCTACTGACTGCAGAGAGCATGGAGTGGTCTCTGGGATGGGTCATCGTCCTGCCAGGGGATGGCAGTGGGCTTTCCCCACTCCTTTCCCAGAATCCTGGAATTGCGCTGGAAATCTCCCATCCCAACAAAAATATGTGTGCTTTCTGTAGAAGAGGAAAAAGTAGATTTAGGTCAAAAATTACTATGTATAGAGCAGAGAAACATCTCCTGAGCCATCTGCCATGCACCAAAGCCAAACTCTGCTTAGAGCCTGTTGAGGCTTTAAAAAAAAATATAAAAAACCTGACTGGCTTCCATTCAGGGCTTTCAAACCACTTCTGCTCTTTATAGGGCTGCTCAAACATGGCCCCACTAAGCTGCTGTCCATCATAAATAAGCTCTTGGTTCTTGCTGTCAAGGAGAACATTAACCCCACTTCTGCCTCTCTACTCCAGGAGGATGTGGAAGGAGCTCCTTGGAGGAGCCCTCATGTCCTGTGCCAGGCTGATGGAGCACATCTTCCATTTCCTGCTGCTGCCAAAGGTCCTGGGAGGAACCTTTGCAAACAGTGGGAAGATTTTTTATTCAATTAAACTGCACTGGTAATCTCCATGGAGATCCTGCTTCTCTTCCCTTTGCTTTTGTGTTTGCTTATTCTGGATTGATGCAAAATCTCCACTTTCCATGCTTCACCCACAGCCCATCTATGATTTTTAGATCCTAGCCAAGATCTTTTTTCCTGCTTCTGCTTCTCCCCTCCATGGCCAGCAATAATGCAGAGACATGTAGATGCCTTTCTGGAGACATGGAAATGCACCATGCACGGCCGTGTTATTGCTGCATAAATCCCTTCCCCTTCCGTGGAAGGTCTGCAAATCACCAGCAAGCCGTGCTTCAGGATAAAGTCCCTTTCATCATGGAGGGATGAGTAATCATTTCCCTTCCTCAATGAGATGCAGCAGATTTATTGTCCTGACTCAGCCCCCAAGTTTATGTGAAGGAGAAAGGTCAGGACGGAGTTTACAAACTCCGTCAATATTCCTGCCCTAGGAGGTTTTCTTCGCCCTGACAAAGTGCTCGGCAATGCTGGTTGCTTGTTTGATGCCTTTAATAAAGGCAGAAGGACACAGATATTTTGCTAATAATTCACTCATCTGCAGCGAATCCAGCAGCAATCCACACCACAGAAATCACGGCTGATGCTGGAAAATCATTCTGTTCTCTCCAGCCCTTGGGTCATACCCAACCCCAGACGAGGACAAAAACTTCTCTGAATTCTTATTTCAAAATAATCTCAAAAAATCCATCCAGAAGCCAAATGATCTTGTTCTGGTTGTGATTTAAAGAGGGCTGGTCTGCTTTGGGACTTTTTACACTATTATCTCATGCTTAAATTAAAACTCCAAGAAGGGAAAATGAGCCTGCTCCATTTCAACTTTACAAGAACTATTTGCTCTGGGGATCTTTCAATGAGATTTCAAAATTAAACATATCTGTGAAATATTGCTTGTTGAGTGAGCCTATGGCCCATTCCACGTCAGCATCACATGTTGAATGAGCTCTGATGTCCAAGCCATTCCCTGTGTCCTGTCCCTCCATCCCTTGTCCCCAGTCCCTCCCCAGCTCTCCTGCAGCCCCTTTGGGCCCTGGAAGGGCTCTGAGGTGTCCCTGGAGCCTTCTCCTCTCCAGGTGAGCCCCCCCAGCTCTCCCAGCCTGGCTCTGGCCCTGCAGCTGCTCCGGGGCCTCCTCTGGATCTCTCCAGCAGCTCCCTGTGCTGCTGCTGTTGGAATCTGCTGGGGCAGCTCTGCAGGTGGGGTCTCACCTGAGCACAGGGACAGGATCCCCCCGTTCCTGCTGCCCAGGCTGTGGGATCAGCCCAGGGCACGGGACATATCCAGCCTCTCACCCACCAACACCCCCAAATCCTTCTGGGCAGGGCTGTACTCAGTCTGCTCATTCCTCAGCCTGGATTGATGCCAGCATTTAGCACCCCTTTGCTGTCAGCTCACTTTGGAGCACACTCTTTATTTATTTACAGGCATCCCAGGGCAGCCTGTGGAGAAATAAGCACCCAACTCTTCCCAGTTCTTGCCATTCCCTCAATCTCCTCCAGCAGCTCCGCGCTGGAAGGCCCAGCCCAGGAGAAGGACACCTCTCCCCAGATGGTGAGAGATGCTGTCAGCCCTCAAAAGAGGGGAGCCACAGCTGAAATGAAGGTAAAACTGGCATGTGGGAAGGTAGACAGTGGAAATCTTTGTGATGGCCGAGCTCGGTCACTCCCTGTGAGCAGCAGCCCAGTGGTTTCCAGTCAGAATCCAGCCCCTGCTGGACTCCATTGCACACCTGGTCTCACACGTTTGGAACAAGGATCTTGTGCTCAGTTCTGGGCTCTGAGCACAGCAGGGACTCCTGCAGCTGAGGAAGGGCCTGGAGCATCTCCATGCCCAGGAGAGGCTGAGGGAGCTGGGGCTGTTCAGGCCAGGGTGTCCCTGTGTGTCCCTGAGTGTTCCTATGTGTCCCTGGGTGTCCCTGAGTGTTCCTGTGTGTCTCTGAGCACAGGAGGAGCACAGCAGGGCCCAGGCTCTGCTCCAGGCCTAGCAATGGCACCAGAGCACAGGCAGGGACTGAAGCCCAGGAATTTCCCTGCACAGGAGGCACAACCTCTGCCCTGGGCAGTGCCCACACATGAACAGATCACCCCGAGAGCTGTGGGATCTCCTCCCTGGGGATATTCCACACCCCTCTGGACACAGTCCTGTGCTCTGTGCTCTGGGATGGCCCTGCTGGAGCAGGGAGGTGGCACCAGACAGGCTGCTGTGGTCCCTTCAGCCTGACCCATCTGGGAATTCTGTGATTCTGTGAAATGAAAGAGCCCCTCATTAGAGCTGTCTGGGAGCTTGCAGGATGGGAGGAACCGGTCTGAGAGGGGTCACAGTCTCTTAGGAGGGGACAGGTGCTTTTTTGGGTGCTGAACAACTCCCCACCACAGTGACTCAGCCACCCTTATGTTTCACTTCTTATTTACACTCCCCAGTGGTAGTGTTATGGCACTTAATGGCTCCCAAGGCCCTATTTCATCTTCTAAATATACATCCCCATTGTGCTGCCTGAAGTCCCTTCATTCTATCACGAGCTGACTGCAGGCATCAGTCACGGCTGTGATAAACACAAACTGCCCTAATATAATTTCCCAGGCTGTGAAGAGCCTGATCTCAGCTGCGCTGGAGCCAGATGGAAGAGGGAGTTTGGAATAGAGACTTACACTCCGTTAAATGTATGTGACATTTAATTATGACTGCAAGAGCTTCTCTCTCATCCAGGCTAACATGAGGCTGAATTCTGCAAATAACAGGAAAAACCCAGATAATTCAAGCTCTGCCATTCCAGCCCCAGCCTGGGCACTCACTGGTGCATTCTGCAGCACAACCCCACTCCCAGAGGATTTATTATCTCAAATGCTGCATCACACAAACACGAGGAGCTGCTCAGGTTCGGAAATAACCTGCCTGAATCCCTAATGAGCGCACTGAGCTTTGTGCAGCCCTGGCAGGAGCTGCTGCACAGGTCTCCAGTTGGTCTCTGGGTCCTTCTGCTGTTGCAGGGCTGAGGAGCAGCCCAGGGGACCCGATCTCACCCTGTGCCAATGCTGGGGGGACAGTCAGGGCTCTTTCAGCAGACAGGGAGGTCCCAGGTGGATGGAGAAGCATCTTCAGACGGGTGGAGCTACAAGGAGGCACTTTTGGTCAGTGGTGGCTGGTCACTGACCCCTGGGAATCCAGCTGCTCTCAGGAATTCAGGATGCAGCACAGCTCCGGGCTCACCCAAGAAAGGAGTGAGGACAGAACAAGGATGTGGCTGCACTGAGGTTCATGCAGAAAAGTCAGGAAAAGCCAGGAGAAAACTCCAAGGATGTTCCTCAGAAACTCATCTGTGCCCGCCACCTTCCAGGCCAAGCTGAGTACAGGTTTCCATGCTGAAAACAGAGCAGGGATAGACAATAAAGGAGCTTAAACCAAGGAGGAGCAGCTCCCGGTGCTTTGGCAGTAATGTGTGCTCAGGGAAAGGCTGGGTAATCAAAAGGAACGCGCTGCTAAAAATCCTGTGGATGCCTTCCTATTTTGTCCTGATATCCTTGGTGAAATCAAGGTCTTTTCTTCTTTTTTTTGTCTTTTTTTTTTTTTACCCAGCAAGTGGAAAGTACAAATATCAGTAAACAGGAGCCCATTTAACATCAGACTTTTAGCAATGGCTAAGCTTCTATCCAGCTCTTAAATTCTGATAATGATCTGCTCCCCAAAGGCCTGCTTTCCAAAATAATAAAGCCCTTTTCTCCAATAAAGCATAGCCTTTAGGCAGCTTGAAGGGTGGTGGGGACAGAAATAGGACCAATTTGTTTCATGCCTGGAGGAATATTTCTTTTCTGGCCAATGAATGTCAGAAAGGCAGCGTGTGAAAATATAATTTTCCTGCCTGTGGGCAGCTCTCCCTTCCCAGGCAACACCCCCACACTTCCCACCCCAGTCCTTGGATGACAGACAGGCTGGTGCAATCTTGGAGCAGGTACAGCTTGGTAACTATGGGCCAGGATGGATTTCTCCATGGCTCAAGGCAGAGTTCGTGGAATCACAGAAGGGTTTTGGTTGAAAAAGACCTTAAAGCTCATTTCATTCACACCCCCTGCCATGGGCAGGGACACCTTCCACTATCCCAGGGTGCTCCAGCAGCTCCAATTCCTTCTGCTGTTGGCCCCAGAGCTGGAAAAGATGTCCTGGAGGAGCTTTTTCCAATACAGAGGACCATCAAAAGCCTCCTGTTCCCATAAGTATCCCATGCCAGGCAAGTCTCCAAGTGCAGGGTAAGATTTCTCTGACTGCAGGGTTTCGATTCCCCCCTGGAGGAAGAAAACTTCCCCATTCCCATCTGTCTGGCACATGCTGGTAGATCAGAACAATACCCAGAGTCAGAAATAAAGGGGTTGAATAATTCAGTGGGCTCTGGAACATGGGAATGGCAGAGAGCATCGTCAGGAATAGGAAAGCATAGCTAATAAAAGCAACAGACAGAGGGAAATTTATTAAACATTTTTCAGACAAGAACATTTTGCCACTCGCAGAAAAAAATATTAAGCTGGAAATGAGGGAAATTTTGTTCACAGATGGGCTTTTTGATAGGAACTATATAAAAAGCTGAAGAAACATTTGATTAAAGACTGGGAGAGAAAAGCTTCCCGAAAGATGAGCAAGAAACAGACTACAATCTTAATTTCAATTTTCTGAGGGCCAGATCCATTCCTTTGGATCCTGCCTGTGGAAACAAGCCCGGGACTGGTGACTTCTGGGGTGCAATGAATTCTTCACCCCTGACCTTGGAGTCACAGCCCCATCTGGCAGGGAGGTTTCAGCTCGGTCCCCGATGCTTTTGGAGCCCTTCTGATGCTTTTTGGCACTTTGCCATTGCCCAAGGGCAGAGAGCTGCTGTCCCCTGAGTGCAAACTTGTTGAGGATTTGTTAACAGGAAAATCCCTCATCAAGTGCAAGGAACACAAAGATCCTTCTTGAAGTGCCAGGGGATTTACTGGCGGACACAGCTCTGTATTGCAGGAAAGTTTCTCCATGTCTCAGTGAGACATTACCCCCATTTCTCCTCTTTCTTGTCCTTTTCTCACCCACAACCCTTTCTCTGAACCTGCAAGTCTCTAAATCTACTTCTGGTTCCTGCTTTACCATCAGAATGGGTCACTTCTATCACCCTTTCCCTCTCTATTTGCAAACTCCACTGCTTCTGACATTTAAAAACTAAACAAACCAGGCTAAAAGCTTCTGGTCTTAGCAAGAATAACGATTGCAAGGGTGATCAAACTGATCGATGCTTGCAAGCAAATATGTGTGAATAATCCCATTTGAGTGCTGGATTTGTAAAGGCAAAGCAGAGCAGGCACGGTGGTACGACTGGAACAGCTAAATGCCTGGGATAAAATCACCAAAACCCTGGAAAATGTCTCTCTGAGGAGCTACAGCTTCACCTGTGCAGTGAGAGGAACAGAGGAGCTTCACCTCAGCTGGGGCCTCGAGCTTTCCAGGAAGCTGTGGTTTTTGGGGCAGGGATGGGTGGGAGGTTTAATTGGTTGGGGATTTATTATTTGGGCTGGCCTGAAGGAAAATGAGGATTTCTATCCCAGCAGCCTCTTTTTTATTTTCTTGACTGAGTGGCTAGCTGGCTGGGAAGAAACAGGGCCCTAAATGAAACCAAGACTTTTCCACCACAGGTACATATCGATGTAATCTCCCAGGCCATAAATCCAAATTTAATCCGACTTAAGAGTACAACTCCAGTCCTCATGAAGTCACCTTCCTTGGTTACATGTGAATGTTGAGGGCTGATTTATCCAGCCAGGAGGAGCTGCTCGGTGTTTCTTTTAACAGCTGAGGCTTTATCCACCAATTCCCACTCCCCTGTGTCCATTCCTGAGCAGCTGATTAGAATTTATTGAGATCTGTACTCCACCTCAAAGCAGATCCACTTCCCCTCACCGTTCTTCCCCTTTTACCAAGGGAAATGTGAATATTTATCAGCCTCCATATAGAGACATCAGAAAAAATTAGAAATTGCCATTCTAAGGCTTCCTTTCATTGCTTTTTTTTTTTTTTCCGGTGCCAATTTTCTGCTAAACCAAGAGCAACAGCTCTCTCACACAACTGTGCTGTTCTGCAAAACAGAGGGAAGGACTGATCACACCCAAACCCTGAGCTTAATTCCCTGGATCCCAACAAGTAGGAAGGGAACTGGGGAAAAACCCACCCAGGATGGGGATTTTAACTTAAGGGGCCACTTGATAACTAAAAGCAAATTAACTACTTGTCTGTGGCAGTCTGCTGGCATAGAGTTACGATTTGGGGCTGACAGTACAACCGAGGTGCAAAAGTTGCATTCCCTCAGCCTCATTCCCTCATATCCTCAGCTCCATTCCTTCGCTCCCTCAGCTCCATTCCCTCACAGTCTCAGCCCCATTCCGTCACAACCTTGATGCCTTCTGGAGGCTGATCTGGAACAGAGCCCAGACAGAGCAAAAGGATAAAACAGGTATTTATTAAAAGGCCTCACTGGGCACAGCTGGGCCGCACGAGAGCCCGGCTAGGCCGCAACCAAGGTGAACCCAAATGGTCACAAAATGGACGCCCGGTCATGAGGTCTCACACTTTTATAAGCTCTGGTTCATTAG
>VZTB01020381.1:43232-57332 GCA_013397245.1 Thryothorus ludovicianus
TTATTCTTGGGCCTGAAAGTTGTCCTTAGTATCAAGCTAGAGAAGGAATTGTTTTGTCTCTCTGCACTGTGAGGAGAGCTTAGTTGCACTTAATATGAAACCTAAAGCTACCCACTAAAACAGCAGATTTTTTAAAAAAAATAAAAGCTAAAATTTAAGGCCTCACCCTCAGCCCCATTCCCTCACTCCCTCAGCCCCATTCCCTCACAACCTCAGCTCCATTCCCTCACTCCCTCAGCCCCATTCCCTCACACCCTCAGCTCCATTCCCTCACTCCCTCAGCCCCATTCCCTCACTCCCTCAATCCATTCCCTCTCACCCTCAGCTCCATTCCCCTGTCACTCCCTCAGCCTCATTCCCCTCACAGCCCCCCAGTTTGGGGGCCATAACTCCAGTTCCCTTGTCACTGTCAGGGCCATAGCAGCAGCTCTTCCAAAGGCCAGCATCTTCCTTGCTAAGCTTTGTTAACTTTAGATTAAATATAGGAGCAAAGTAACATCAAAGTATCTGAAGTGTTAATTGCCTTTTGAGGGGACAATCTTGTTTCTGTGGCCATCCATAATCTCAGCATGTCCTTTGATTTTTCCTGCTTGCATTTCCAGTCTCTGGCCACCTGCCTCATCTTTGCCTTTTCCCACCTTCCTCCTTCCCCACCTGTTCCATCAGCAGCACACAGCAAACGTGTTTAATTGCCTGTCAAACTGTGTTGTTTAGCCAGTTGCCTTTGGATATGGGATCCCCGGGCTTTTAACTACCAGAGGCCAGGGATAGATGGGATATAGGGCAGGAATTGTTCCCTGTGGGGGTGCTGAGACCCTGGCACTGCGTGCCCAGAGAAGCTGTGGCTGCCCCTGGATCCCTGGAAGGCCAAGCTGGACAGGGCTTGGAGAAGCCTGGGAGAGGGGAAGATGTCCCTGCCCATGGCAGGGGGTGGGAATGGATGGGCTGTAAGGTCCCTCCCAACCCAAACCTGTCTGGGATTCCGTGACTTCCCTCCCAGAAGGGCCACTCCAGTGCAGCTCTTCAGGCAGAGCTCTGTACATCATCCCTGTGCCAGGGACAATTTCCAGCAGGAGCCAGATCTCTGGGCACTTCCCAACGAGTTCCCTGAGCCCATCCACACATCCAACCCCGCAGTGCTCACTGTTATTCCCATTACCCAGCACTTAAGCTCCTCGTTAAGATGTGTTAACTCGTTTAATTCTCTCTCAGGACAGAAAGTGTTCATGCTTAATGAACTCTCTGCAGAGCCAGAGCTGTCTGGGGAGATTTAAAGCAAACCCTCCAGCAGCTGGTCAGGGTGTGATTAATGCTCCAGAGGAGCCAAACTGAGGGGACAAGAACTCCAGTACTCCCACACGGGGTTACATGCTCTGCCTCGGTGAACAAAGCTCATTCCTTCCCAAAATCCTGGACAGCTGGTGGTGAGGGATGCGGTCAGCAAGGATATCCATCATCTCTGCTGTTGTCAGAGACAATGGGTGAGGGTCAGGGTGAGGGCTCCCAAGCAGAAATGGGGACCTAGAAGCTGGGGATGGACTCACTCAGGAACTGGCACACAAGGATTTTCGAGCCTTTGCAAAGGCAGACTGGCTGCTGTGGTACTCCTGAACCACAAAAGCCTTTTTCTGTGGAAAGGAGGATACTCTGGGGTGTACACCTGAGCCACAGCGCCACAGGATGTCCCTGGGAGGGAATTCCCACAAGATACTCTAATTTCTACTGCCTAAACTCCTGGAGGTATAGACACAACCCAAAGATGCCTTTTCTTAGCTCCCCTTTTCTCTACCAGTAAGTAGTTCCATCTTTGCATCCTCCACAGTTCCCCTAATGCATCTGTCAGGAAGAAATCTGTGCCGAAGCAGTGGCCATCCCCCTCACTGGGGTCCACAAAAAGCAATCCCCTCTGCTGTGGGACTGTCACTGGGGCAGGGAGGAGCCGGGGGTCACACTTGTGCTCCCTGCCCAGGGAAGCTCTGACAGCTCTGCAGCCATCCACGGGGCATGAAATAACTTGGCAGTGATCCTACATCACGAGCAGAGATAACGAAGTTGCAGTCAGCTCCTGACAGATAATGCAGGGAAATTCGTTTAACAAGTCATGGCTGCTAACAAATCTAACTTCCCCAGCACCTGGGGCACACCCCACGTGCACACCAGACACTGAGCAGGTTTATTCCCTTTTTTTTAATGCTGAAGCACGTTCCCAGCTCTTCCCCTGTGCACTACAAACTCTGTACAGCAGCAGATCATGGCCCTGCTCTGCTGTTTGACATCCACAGTGTTCAGGGAATTGTAGCAGACAGCTGAAAGCATTGGAATATTGCCTGGGACATAGCTGCTGCTCAGTAGGTAGTGGTGAGAGTCTGGGCCTTTTGCTGCAGAAGTCCTCCTCCAAGAGCATCCAACTGCCCCTGAATTTCCAGAGAGGTCATCAGACTTTACCAGCAGTGGCATTTACCCAGCTCTCTGCCAGGGGAATACTGAAGCTCCAGAATGTCACGCTGAGGTGTTAGGGCTGTAAAAGTACGGCTTTCCCCCAGATAGATCATATTTCTATGTCACAAGCTAGAGAAGTTGTTTAACTCTGCAGAGCCTGGCAGCAGGGTCACCTTCCCACAACATCAGCAGCAAAGCCAAGTGCAATCATCCCTGCATTTCCTCTCCTGTAAAAAGGGGGGTTTCACCCATTCTTGTGCCATAAATTCTTTCAATCCTCTTCCCTGCTCCTTCTTCCCCCTCACTATCTCTGCCTCAGGTGTATGGGAGAGCTGGGGGTGTTCACCTAAAGAAGAGAAGTCTCCAGGGACACCTCAGAACCCCTTCCAGAGGCTAAATGGGGTCCAGGAGAGCTGGAAAGGGACTGGGGACAGGGGATAGGGGGACAGGACACAGGGAATGGCTTCCCACTGCCAGAGGGCAGGGTTAGCGGGGATATTGCACAGGAATTCTTGGCTGTGAGGGAGGGGAGGCCCTGGCACAGGCTTGGAGCAGCCTGGGATAGTGGAAGGAGTCCCTGCCCATGGCAGGGGATGGAACAAGACGATTCTTAGGGTCTCTTCCAAACTAAGCCCAGGCAGCTTTGCAGAGGCCAATGCTGCACTCCCACCCTGTGTGCAGAGGGGGCTCCTCCCTCCATCCTGCCCAGAGAGGGGTTTTGCTCCTGGCATTTCTGCCTGCCCAGACTCCGGGGAGGGGGTTGTGCCCGGGGGAGCACTGAGAAGCCACCGTTTGGGGTGGTGGCACATTGCCCAGCGAGCACACGGATCAATCCCTCCGGCTGCTGCTGGAGCCATCAGGCTGATGCAGCACTTTCATTCCCACAGTGAATTGCTGCCTCCCTCCTCTTCCCTCTTTATACTATGCAGGTCTTTATTTTTTCTCCCCTCAGTTGCTTATTCATGCCTTAATGCCACTTGATTTCCAGTGGGCTCTCAGAGCCCTTTCTGTGCATGCTCTGCAACACTTCCAGGATTTTCTGTGCTCCTTAAACAACCTCTGCCTGCCTTTCCTGCAGAGACACCTCACTGTGCCAGGGTCACACAGCTTCCCCTCTTGGATTTGCCACCCAGCTCAACGTGGCCAAGTGAAATGGTAACAGCAGCAAAGCCTTGGGAATACATAAACAGGCTGAGAGAGCCCCTCTTGGTGGCTGCTCAAAAGCAGGGACACCTCCCAGCAGAGCAGCTTGATCAAGGTCTTACCCACAACATCCCTGAGCAATCTGTTCCAGTACCTCTCCACCCTGACTGTAAAGAACTTCTTCCCGATATCCAGCCTCAATTTCCACTCTATCAGCTTGTACCTGCAGCGTTGGGAGGGTTCCTTAGGGAGAGCTGGGTCCCAGGAGATGGGGCTGGCAGCTCTCTCTGCCTCATTCAGCTGCAAACGAGGCACCTCTACCCCTGCCCTGCCATGTCTGCCCTGTACAAAGCCCTTTTTTTCTCCCAGACGGGACCTTGCCCCTTAAACCTCCACATTTCCCCCCTCCTTTCCAGCAGCTGTCCCACCTGGCTTCCTTTCCTGGGTGAGAAGGAAGAAGGGATCACAATATTCATATTGATACTTGTATTTGCTGTTCCATTTAGCAGGCACTCTTTCCTTGAGCCATTTGCTATCCAAGGCATTTCACTGTTCCTTGTGAGGTCTGGTGCACCTCCAGCTTCCACTTCACTAAAAACCCTCCTAAGGGAGCAAGAATTGACCCTTTGCAGGTGCCCTTGGTGTTGTTCCTTTCCTGTGGGGCTGGCCAGGGGTGGATGAAGATGGAACTCCTTTAGAGGGAGCCACAAGGCCTGTCCAGACTGATGTGATGTTCCAGCTAACTCACTGAGGCTGTTTTTTCCATGCCCAAAGCACAGATATTTTAACTTGCTCCTTAAAGCAGTTAGCAGAATTCCAATCATCCATCAGCGCTGGCAGCCTATCCAAAAGGCACGGCCAGGAACTGTGCATTAATTGTGAATGCTTTGCTGAATTTACTGCATGGCAGCACCGAATTTTTCACTCTGAGATGAAGCATGAATGTGCTGTTTGGCACAATCAATACTTTTCTAGGTTGCTAGGAAATTACCAGGGGCTCAGTGCCCACGCGTGGGGTATTACCACCCTCCCTGGCAAAGCACAGAAATGCATCAGCTCCTTCCCTGCAGTGGAGCGTCTGTGGATCAGCCTTGGGAACAAGCTGGGCACAAAATGGGACCCCATCAGCCAGGGCATCACCAGCTGAGACAAAGAAGTCATTATCCAGGCCACTTCTGGAATACTGCACATCCTTGGAGCAGCTGCCAATCCACGCTGCTCCAGTGGGAGATGCTCACGGGAGATCCAGAGGCATCGCTCCCTTTTAATCAGCCTTAGCTGGTCAGCTTATTAAAACTTGTTTATCTTAATCGAGCTGCATTCAGCTTCAATCAAAATTATCCCAAGGCTTTGCTCAGCCCTGAACCACGGTGTGACTCCCCATGGATGTGCAGAGCCTCCTGAGGGTGTCACTATGTCCCAGAGTGAGCTGCGTGCTCCTCAGCAGCCCCATCACAGATCTGCTCTCACAGAAAAGCCTGGCCAAAGTCCACGACCTCTTGCTTTTCCCCAAAAGCGTGGTCTTCAGAGCCTCAGGATTTCACTGGTCCCACTTCCAGCACTTCAACCCTTTGCTGCTCAGCCTTACAGGGCAGAGCAGGCATTTTTCATTCATTACAGTAAACAGAGCCTTAATCCAGGCCCTTAAATCTGTCTAGATTTTGAAATAATTACAAGCAGCCTCCTAACTTGTACGAAGTTTGATTTAAGCCTTAATTTAATGGTTTATCTGGAGAGCAGGAAGTAAGCTGGCACTGCCAATTAGGAGCCATCTGTTTTCTCCTAATCTTTTGCAGGCCTCAGACCAGTAAACAAGAGCCACCACAGCTGGACCATCGCTGGTGCCAGGCGGAAACCAGCCACCAGGGCTGCCTCTGGGGACAGTGTCCTGGGGTCCTCAGGGACTGGTGACTCCTTCAAGCCCCGGGAATAGTGGTGAGTGTGGCACGGAGGGAGAGGGATGCTCTGGAGAGGGGTCAAGGACCAACAGGGGTCAGTGCTGGAGAGGAGGGAGAGCTTTTTCAACAGAGGGGACAGAGATCATTGCTTTGAGCAGGACCTAACACCCTGGTACCTGGAAAAAACCTTTTCTCCAGGGCAGATGGGTGGGACAACTCTGGACAAGAGGGGTTGGGCAGATTGCTCCTGCAGAAATAGCTGCTTCCTATCCCCATCCTTACAGCAGCCCAAGGAGAAGGTGCCAAGGGGCATCTCCCAGCCAGGAGAGGTGATTGCAGCTGGGAGAGAAACAGGGCTGCCCCAGGCCAAACAATTCCCTGCCCAGAACAAAATACCAGGGACAGCCATGTGTCCCCAACAGCCAGCACAGGGACGTGGCTTTCCCTGCTCCCATTCCCTTCAGCTGAGGATGGATACTGGCAATGGAGCTGGTCCCATGCCCTCAGGGGATCACCAGAGTCAAGCAATTCTGGCAGCTCTGAGATTAACAGTAACTCTGGCCAGGCCCACACCAGGTTTGTTCACCCCTAAAGCCTTCTCCATGGAGTGTTTTGCTTTTTAAAATCCCCTCAATTCTAAGCCCAGCATTTGGGGAGCTATCTGGGGGCTGCTGTGAGGTACCTGCCCTGCCTGGTGTAGGTGACGTCTCCCTCAGGTCCCAGGGCAGCAGCAGAGGGATCCCCTGGGAAGGTAACTCAGAAAATGCCTCTGAAAAGCCACAAGCCAGGGGCTCTCCTTGCCCCCCTCCCACACAGCAGCCTCAGAGCAGCCCTTTCCCTCTCAGAAGGTTTCACTGCAACCTTGATGAAGCTTGTTGGGGTTTTATACACCAGCCATCAAAACACCATAAAACAGCAATTAGAGAAGGATCATTTACCAGGTGTTATCACCTCCCTCGCCTGCATTTTCTTCTGCATTTTCTTCTTTCTTTTCATCTGCAGCATTTTGCTCAGGTGCCACCTGTGTCACCCTGTCCAGGGTGACAGAGGAAAGCCCACCCTGCTTGGATACACGGCGTGGGGAGCAGGACAGGGACAGGATCCAAGGCTCTGCCCCAGCCCAGCCTCAGGGAGCTTGGGAGGTCTCTGCCTGTTTGGGGCTTTAGTTTGTGAATCTCCAGAAGTGCACTTTGAGGCAGCAGATTGCTGTGGTTCATAAAAGAAAATGGGATGCATTTTTCTCCCTGGGTTTCTGCTGCTGTTCCAGCCAGCAGTGCCCAGCCAAGGCCCCCGGTGCTTTACAGCCCTCACTAATGCACCGGTGCTTCCCAAGGCACAGTATTTATGGCAGTGCCACAGGAGGGAAGCTGGAAGGTCCCCACAGCAGGTTATTTATAATCCTGCTGAGCACTGGCCTCTGCTGCTGCCCCTGAGCATCCCTTCTGCAGGCAGGACTCCGAAACATTGCCATGAGCTCTGCTGTGACTCAGAAATTGTCACCAATGCGTGGGGGCTTCCAGCTTTTCAGGGATTCAGGCAGAATTCTCCACACAGCTCCCCAGCTGGGGCCAGGTTCCCTGCAGAGGAGCTGCTGGATGCTGCACACACATCCTCCCACCAAAGCCTCTGAAAGTGCTGTGGCCCATGGGAGATGAGGAAACAAGGCTGAGCTATTTCATAGGGGTTTTGGGGACTGTGGCATGCCCAGGTCTCATGTTCTTCTTTGCAGAGCTCTTACACTGGTCCTTCTTGTCTCCCAGGAGGCCACATTTGCTCAGAGCAGGACTGGGATTGGTGAGGGACCCCTCCAGGCACCTTCTGCAAAAAGGAGCCTTGGCAAGGCCATGCCTGCCCTTTTTTCCCCCTCTAGACTCAGGAGATTATTAATGCCCCCTGAATAATGCAAAACCAGGTCCTATCATAGTGCTTCAGCAGCTGGAGGACAGAAATTCCCTGAGGAATTCTCCCTCCTGCTTTCACCATGCCCACAGCAGGAGCTCTGAGTTCAGCTCTGCCATCAGGCATCAAAACCAGGACTTCACAGCTCCAAGCTCGGGGTGTCTCTGAGCATTCATTTAATATTCTCCAGGTGCTGTGCACTATCCCAGGTGAGCCTGTAATTTGTCAGATCTCCATTATTGATTGTCAGCTCCGCTGTGAGTAATTGTGACCCTCCCCCAGTCCCAAGCTTGGGGAAATTTATACTTTTTCATTTGCTCGGTGTAGGCACACGAGCTCAGCTGCCTGGCAGTGAAAAATACCCAGGGAAGGACATGGTTGGAGCTGTGGAGGGAGCTCAGCAGCCCGTCAGCTGCCTGCTCCCTCATTGCATCACCCCCTTGGCTTCCACTGGACTGGAGAATTTGGGATGCTCAGGCAGCTTTGCATGAGCCACCACCTGGGAATAAGGCTCAGCCCCGAGCGGGGTCTGGGGCAAGGTCAGCTCCACAATCATCCTGCTCTCTCTCCCTCTTCTCACCACTGAGGTGGCCTGCAGCCCACACCTTCTACTCTGCAAGCAGATCTGACACCCTGAAAAGCAGGAAATAGCAGCTCTCCAAAGAAATGAGGGAACACAAACAGGCCTGAAGGGCTCAGGGAGGAGGGTAGGAGAGGGGGAATCAGTGATGGACAGAGGTGCCTCTGCCCTGTGCTCCAGCAATCCCGTTTATTATCCTTTTGGAATGGATCTTCACGGCCTAGGTTGTCTTCTTAAATAGACACACTCTTGCCATTGCAGGCTGGCCCTGCTTTTGGAGGTGGCTGGGGTAGATCCAGGAAATACATTGTAAATGAAATTTTATGGGGACGTTTTTCTTCTGCTTTTAGCAGCTCAAATATACAAATCACAGAATCCCAGAATGGTTTGGGTGGGGCACCTTCCACCATCCCGAACTGCTCCAAGCCCCAGTGTCCACCCTGGTCTTGGACACTTCCAGGGATCCAGAGGCAGCCACAGCTTCTCTGGGCACCTGTGCCAGGGAACGCCCACCCTCCCAGGGAACAATTCCTTCCTAATGCCTAATCCAAACCTTCTCTCTGGCAGTTTGAAGGCATTCCCCTTTGTGCTGTCACTCCAATTCCTGCTGGAGAGTCGCTCTCCAGCTTTCCTTGAGATCCTGGAAGGTGCTGTGAGGTCTCCACACAACCTCCTCTGAACAGCCCCAGTTCTCCCAGCCTGTCTCCACTGGGGAGGTGCACCATTCCCCTTATTCACTCTGTGGCCTTCTCTGCACTTGCTCCAACACTTCCTTGTGCTTATTCCCGTGCTGGGACACCAGAACTGTGCACAAGACTCCAGGCAGGGTCTCACAAGGGCAGAGTAGAGGGGGAGAACCCAGAGGACAGAGGAATGAGCATGTCCAGGCCAGCAGCCCCCAGCTCCAGGCAGACCTTGAGCATCAGCCCTGGCAAAAGGGAAAGCCTGGGCACTGCCCCATTCCCGGCGCCGTCGGCTCATCCACGAGTCCCTGCCGAGCCCAGCCCGGCTGCAGTCCCGCCCTGGGACACACCAGGCTCGCTGCCAGAGCCCCTCGCAGAGGAAAGAGCCCCAGCAGACCGTGACACACCGGATTTGCCGGTACCTGACCCTGAGCAGGGCTGGCCCAGCTCCCAACCCCATCTCCGTGGCTCCACGTGAGGCTCCCGGGAATGCTGGGGAGATGAAGAGCTCATCCCTTTATCCCTTTCCTCTGTCCCGAGGCAGAGCCACTCCCGAGCTGTTTGCAGCCAGGTGATGAATTGCTGCCCAGCTCTGGCACAGCAAGGCTGCAGGAGGAGAAGGGCTCAGAGCCAGCCTGTTTTCCAAGCCCTGATCTCCTCTCCAGGGGGACGGTGGACCCTGGGATGTATCCCTAACAGCTGGGACCAGGAAGGTTTGCTTTGATTCGGGGTTGTGAGGACCCTTTGGAAGCAGCACAGGACCCCCTTGCTGTGCAAACCTGACCAGCCCCTCCTTCAGCTCTCAGCACAAGCCTCCTGCACAGATGATCCCATGTCACAGCCATAAATTCATTTAATCTCCTTGGCTCTCTGCACATCAGATGCCACCCATTGCGACCATCTGTGGGCATGGACACCACTGGACAGGGACAATGCCCCCAGCTTGGGAATGGGGCCACCTTCAGCCACAGGGCAGTGACTTTCGGGGACCATATCCAGCCAGCATGGCTCAACACTTCAGCTGCACCCAAGGGGGATAAAACCTCCCAAATCAGGGGCACTCCCAAGCTTTCCAGGATGGAGCGTGCCAGGGAGAGGACTCTGACTCCTTGGGAGGGCCAGCCCACGCAGGCTGAGGAGCATCACAGGCAAAAACGCTGATGCAGGCAAATCCAGCACGCCATCGGGAGGAAGGCTCTGCCCTCCGGACTATTTTTGGTTTGTTTTTGCCAACTCTGGAGCCACTGATCTATGATATTGTCACTGCTGTGACTAAGGGCTCTGCAGTTGGAGTAACATCAAGCCAGACCTGGAGAGAGGGATGCGCGTGGCTCTCGGGGGACCGGTAATGGGAGAGAGCCCTTCACCTCCTGTTTACACTTTAATGCCCATCCAGGTTATCCATTATTTATTGCTAATGTATTTATAGAGCACTGCCAGCACACACAGGGCCCTGCAGGCGGCTGGGGAGAAGGTGCTGTCTCCTTCGGATGTCGTGGTTTAAACAGAGCAGTTAAACACAGCCCGGGCTCTGTCCCCGAGCCCTGGCACTCCGGAGGGGACAGCCCTCCCCTCCTGTGGCTTTGCCATGAGGGATTTGTTGTTTCCTGGCTGTGCTGGGATAGCACCTTCTCCGTTGGGCCTGGGACACAGCAAAGCCAAGCCTGGCTTTGGGCACCCAAAGCACTGTTCCCTCATGCCCAGGGAAAGCCAGCACAGCTCAGCACCGCAGGGTTCCACTTATTTGGGGTGGAAAACCCCCCTGCTGACTCCAGGTCACCCAGGGTCTCCTGATTCACTGCCTTCTCCTGCAGGAACCAGCTCCCAGCTCCACAAGGCCGTGACCATGAGGAGCAGCCCCTGGCCCTGCCCACCTGCAGCTGCCTTGGTGAGTCTGTAATGTTTAAATGCAAAAGCTTTGATACCTTTGCAAAGTGTGCCACAATTAGCTCAGCGTGTCCAGTTCCAGCCAGCTCCCTGGATTAGCATAAGGAATCCACTCGTGGGGCTGGAGCAGGGGCATTGTTGGTGGCTGGGCTGCCAAAAGGAGCCACCCCACTCCCTAAGCAAGCAGCAGATGGGATCTGGGTGGTGCCAGCAGGGACATACGGACACGGGAGCCGTGCAGCAGGAAAGGGAGGCAGTGTGGAGCATCCCGCCAGCAGCAGGCCTCTGCCAACCCCAGGGATGAGCTCTTCCTGCAGGGATAACCATGGCCAGCCCCAACCCACAGGGACGTGCTGTCCCCATCTGGTTTTGCCAGCCCAGCCTGGCCTGGCTTTTATTTCCCACTTTTTATCTGCTGGTGCTGGGGAAGACAATTTTTGCCAGGTCACAGGTTGGGCATGGGAGCAGGGAGGCCCAACCTGACCTCCAGCCTCAGCATCATCCCTGGAGCAAGACATAAAATCTGGGAGTTGGCCTCCATTTTCCTGCGCCTGGGGACTCTCCCATCTTGGCTTAAAAGCAGATTTTTACAAAACCTTTTGTAATCCCAAGAGGGTGTGTGCAAGGGAGGGAAAGAAGTCACCTGGGACAAGGCAAAGCCAGGGCTTCAGTGACAAATCTCTGCAAATACAGGTGGAAGGATTTAAGTGAAAGAAATGTAATTTCCTATAGTTTCATGTGGGAAATGTCGAAAAAATTATTCCTTATTTTCCACCATTTTTCCAAGCATGCTCCTGCAGGGAAGTGAGCAGTTCCAGTGTCACAGGTGTGAATGTTAAAGGGATGCTGCTGCCAGTGTTTGCTGAACAAAGGTTAATGGCTGGGTTCAAATGCTGCAGTGTTGGCAGGGACACCTTCCACCATCCCAGGCTGCTCCAAGCCCCAGTGTCCAGCCTGTCCTTGGACACTGCCAGGGATCCAGAGGCAGCCACAGCTTCTCTGGGCACCCTGTGCCAGGGCCTGCCCACCCTCCCAGGGAACAATCCCTTCCCAATATCCCATCCATCCCTGCCCTCTGTCAGTGAGAAGCCATTCCAAAAATAACCTGGACCACCACTGAGGAGGGGGAAAGAGAAGCAATGTCACAGAGCAGGTGGCCTGACAGCGGTTACCAAAGCCATGGCACAAGCAATCAATTCTCCTTGGAAGCCTCCAGAAGATAACGAGGCAATGAGTAACGGTCTGTATGGAATTGTAGGAACAAATCACATCAGCCTGACCTAATCTCATCCTGAGACATGGCAATGGCAGATGCAATCTCCCGGCCTTTAACCACAGGAAGTCTTCAATGCTGCTTCAAATGCAGAATTATGGTCGGGGGGGATGGTGGAGGAGGCTCTCAAATCGATCCAAGCCCATCAGGGGTTTGAAGGTCTGTACACAGCGTGTCTGAGGGGCTCCAGGTTCCGGCAATGACAGCTGGAAATGAACAACATCAACCTGGTGGTGGATGCTGGGAGCTCAGGAACCATGGCACACAGTGGCACAGCCCCAGCTCCCCAAAGGCTCACAGCTCTGCTGAGCTGCATTCCACCCTTGGGCAAGTCCTGGGTGTTTGCAGCAGGCAAGGAAATCACCACGGTGCCACCAGGAAACAGCCCCACGTCCCCAAAGTCACCGTGCCACAGTACGGCCCTGGAACACCCCTTCCCTCCAAACCTTGGAGCATCTCCACCCTTCAAAGTCAAAGGGACCAGCTGCAGAGAGCCTCATGCTCCCCCATGACCTCTAACATCACTCACCCGCCGTGTTTTATGGCTTTTGGATTGGCAGGAAAGGTGCCTGCCCTTTTTTACGGCAGCTCCCCATCCAAGGAGCCCAGAGAAGGACTGGGAGTGCCAGGATCTTTGCAGCCCAGTGGTGAGAGCTGCCAGGACCTGCTTCACCTGGCCTGACCTCGCCCACCCGCTGCCTTGCCTTCCAGAGTGCCATCAATTCTTTATATATAGCAATTAAATGTGATAAATGGGCTGCAAAGTGCTATTTTGGGAGACAGGAGGCTCCATCTGGGAGTGCTGCAGTGCTGGCTCAGCACGACCCACTGCACACCAGGCTCTCCCCACTAACCCGCCCTGGGTGCTGCCCCACACTTAAATTTGTGAGGGCACACAGTTCTCTGGCACGTTCCCAAGCCATTTCCCACCCCGCCCCTTCCACAACCTTCCTCGATTTCTCTGGCTGCTGTTAGACACTGTCACTTTAAATACAGAATTTGCCCAGTTTTTGGGAGCGCAGCACAGGGTGGTCAGGAGCACTTCAAGCCACCCGGTCATGGCAGCATCCACATTTTACCTGTAAAATTCATGTGAGCTTCTGGGGAAAGGAACCACAGCAAGAGGGGGAATACTTTGGGGAAAAGGTCAGGATGAGAGAAAAGGACAGGGAGGAGGAGAAAAATCAAGATCCACGAGACCCTCAATCCTGGAAGTGTCTAACGCCAGGCTGGATGGGGCTTGGAGCAACCTGGCACAGTGGAAATTGTCCCTGTCCATGGCAGGGAGTGGGACTGGATGCACTTCAAGGTCCCTTCCAACCAAAACCATTCTGGCATTCCGTGTGTCCAGGACGGGGTTTATTTAATGTGACCCCCAGCTCAGGTCCACAGAGGTATTTAGGCACCGAAGGGGATCCAACTGCTGCTGCATCTGGCTCGGAACACAGCGCTCCCAGTCCCTGGCTGTGCATCGCGGCAGCATCCAAAAAACCCACACCCACCCCAACACCACCCTTCATGACCAGGGGCTTGTGATCCACCCCTGTGCCCCCCGGCCGTGGCAGCCCCCGGGATGCCGATGGGGACCAAGCAGGCTTGGAAACAGAGGGGCAGAGCCCTGCAATGCTCAGGGATGCTGCAGGGCGTCTGGCTTGTAGGGCAGGTCAGGGAACGGGGACCAGGGCGGGAAGGGGAGTGGGACAGCTCCTAGATCCTGCCTGGCTGGAGGCGAGCTGAGACAACCCTCCAAATCCTCCTCGGAATGGCAGGGGTCTGAGGTAACACCCCAAATCCTCGGTGGGATGGAAAGACCCCGTGACACCCCCCCTTCCCTCCCCACGGCTGGGGGGCACACACGGCAGCAGCTCCCCAACTCCCACCTTGCTGGGAAAGGACCGGGACAGCCTCCAAATCCTCCCCGGGCTTGATGGGGACCGCGACATCCCCTAATCCCTCCTCGGGCAGCAAGGGATCGGCGCCAGCCCTGCCCAGCCCCCGGGACCCCGCCGCGGCGGGGGCTCGCTGCGTTCGGTGCCGAGCCCGGCTCAGCCGAGCCCGGCTCAGCTCCCCCCGACGGCCGCTGCCCGCGCCGCTCGCCAGCCCATCCCGCAGCGCCGGGCAGCCCCAGCCTGTCCCCTTCTCTTCTTCCTCCTCCTCCTTCTCCTCCTCCTCGCTCTCCTCCCCTTCCCCCCCCCCCCNTACGAGAGGCTGGAGGAGCCCCCGAGGGAGCTGCCGGCCGCCGTCCACAACCTCAGCATCGCCGGCAGCAACCTGAGCGTCCCGTCCCGCGCCGCCTTC
>VZTB01020381.1:58335-102260 GCA_013397245.1 Thryothorus ludovicianus
GCGCCGTTGCCCCGTCCCGGTGCCCGCGGGCGGGGGGCACGGCCGTGCACAGCCGCGGCGGCGCTCCCGGGGCATCGGGAATCTTCCAGGCGCGGTCCCGGTGCGGCGGCGGGTCCCTGTGGCACGCGGGATGCGCGGCTCGGCGCTGGCACCCGAGCGTTTGCTCGGCGCGGCCCGGGGAGCCGCGGGCAATACCTGAAACTGGCCTCCTGGACGTTCCTGGAGACTTGACTTTGACCGTGTACAGCTCTCTTTCCTATTAGATTTCTATTTGACAGGTGCAAAGCTTAACTTGATTTCTTTTTCTTCCCTTCTCGCTGCAAAGAGGAGAACGCCTCGTCCAGCTGCTCCCCCCGGGAAGCGACGTGCTTTTCCGAGCCCGTTTATCCGTTTAGTTTTGTTCAGTGACATTTCCAGCTCGTTCTTGGCACAAGGCGATGCAGCTGTAGGAAACGCCACCGCCGGCTGCGTGCATGTTCCCCGGGGCACGCGGGGGCAGCCCTTTGACTCTAGAATGTAGCGTAGACCTGGCTGGCTCGGCACTTTGTAATTTAAAACGAGCGAAGCAGAAGCTCCCGCCCTAATTCCCCTGCCCGTGTTTGCTTTAGTGCCTGTTACTATATCCTAGAGCAAATATATTGAAAGCTGCACCCACTCCATCGTCTATTTTCTATAAAGCTCCTTGCAAACGATTGCTGAATATCCCCGTGGCTGGGGCGAAGTTACCGTGGTTGGTTTGCCAGAGGAAAGGAGCTCCGGGCTCCTCTGCTGTCATTTCTCCTCCCGAGCCGGTTTAGTGGCCAGGAATGCAGACAGGTTTTGTGTGGCTTGTGCACAGATCTCAGGCTCTGCCAGTCCTGATCCTTCCCTGGCAGCAGCACAGGGGCTCAGGAAAATTATCCAGGTAGCAATTTTCTAAAGCATTTTTTCTCTCCCGGGGGGTTTGGTACCTAAGTCAGGAGGTGCCAGAGCGCTGAGCAGCTCCGGCTGCGGGGCTTCCCCGAGGGAAGCTGCAGCTTCTGTACCGTGGCATCCTGAAATGCGGAGTTTCGGTGCCGGCACGGAAAGGGAAGCGTTGCGTTTGGATCCATCTGCGTTTGCCTTTCCCCACAGCGGGAGGCTGATGCAGGCAAGGCGGGCAGAGTGAGGAGCACGGCTGGATGCAGCCGGGGTTTGCCGGGTGTTCAGCTCGGGAGGAGCTGGTGCTCGGTGTGCTGGGCTTGAAGTGAGAGTTTTGTGGGAGTTGTGTTCCTTGAGCCTGGCTGCCAGGTGGAAAGCACAGTTATTCCCATCCCAGGCATGCCTGGAGGCTCCGGGGCCATGCAGCCTGGTGCAGCATCCTTTGCATTTTCCCCCTTTGAACTTCCTGCCTTTGAAATCGTCGAGGTGGGGTCAGCTGGGAAAGGAGAGCAGGAGCAGAGAAGTGGCTGGGCTGTGCTCAAATAGGGATACAGCACTGGAAATCAAAATTATTTTCCTGGAGGCTCTGAGTTGGTCCTGCTGAGCGGGGAGCTGGTTCCGCACTCTGTCCTGGCTGCTGGGGAATCCTGAGATCCCCACGGCTCAGCTCCTTGTGAAACTTGTTGCATTTTGAAGACTTTTTCCTGAGGCCTTTCCCGTCATTGTAGGAGCTTGTGGGCTCTGGTGCCGCAAGCACATTGTCAGTCCATGCAGTTACAAAGGGAGAAATCTTAGCCTGCCCTCACCTTCATCCACTTCCCCAACCTCCTCCCTGCCTGTTCCACCCCGCTGCAGCCAAACCACAGCCCCTGAGCAAAAGAAGGGGCAGCGGGGTGGATTTGCACATCTGGCAGAGCACAACCCAGCTGTGACGCCGGGGGTGCAGCATCCATTCGTGGGGACAGAGTTGGAGAGCCCTGGTGAGAGTGAGTGTGGTGCAGGGACAAGCCTGGAGGGCCCTGTGGGCAGGGAACAGAGCTCTGGTGTGGCAGCAGCTGCCAAAGCCTGGCAATAGATACCTGGGAGGAAATCACCTCCAGGCAAAGGGAGAAGTGACCAAACGCTCCCTGACCCCAAAGCCCTTTCTCTGAGGGGGTGGCTGGTGCAGGCAGCTGGTTGCTCCAGCTTTTCCTGAGGCAGGAATGAGGGAGATGGTGGCTTTTGGTCTCCGGGGATGAGGGCACTTCTCCTTTTGGCACCGAAAGGTTTGGGGCATCCTGGCCCTCCAAACTGGGTGTGGTGAGACCCCTCCAGGGATGCCAAGCCCCCTCAGACAGCGTGCAGGAGTAGGATGGGGGGGATAACCAGCTGTGGCAGCACAATTCCTGTGGCTTGTTAGCATCAATATTATTCTGTACAGCACATACCCCCCACATGACAAAGAGCAGGATTAGGGAGCCTCTGGATTAGGGCACTGTCACCAGCCTGAGACTCAAAATGTGCTTTTTGGGTTCCCAAAGGCGACGCTGTGTTTGCAGAACCCCAGCTGCCATCACGTTTGCATGCAGTCCCTTTCTGTGAAGGAATGTGGCCCTCCCAGTGTCCCAAGCTCATGGCAGGAGCTGCTGCCCGAGTGGAAAGTTACCCCAGGAGCTCCTGGAGCCGAAGGAAATGCAGGATAGAAACAGCAATCTGTGATAGGAGCCAAGCAAAGCATGCTCAGAGCCCCCTGCAGTGGCTCATCACCAAAACAAAAGGGGAAGAAAAGCCAAAAATGTCTATTTATATGCCCTGCATACGAAATGCCACCGTTGCTTTGCTTTCAGATCTGCTTTTCCTGCCTAATTTCCCAAAGCTCAAATGTTCTCTGGGCCGATGCAGCCAGCAGGCAGGAAGGTTCGGCTGGGGAGGGGGATGTGGGAGCAGCTGGAGCTGGGATGGGCAGCCCTGCCTGCACCCAGCCCCCAGAACATCCTGGGGACACTCAGGTGCTCGTGTCACCAAACCAGGGTATCCCAGCTGTGGCCCAGGGTGCTCCATGGTGCCCAGGGATGTAGGAAAGAGGCAGAGTGTGGTGTCCTTCAGTGCAGAAGAGGCCAGAACTCGCAGCATGGTGATGGCAGCTGGATTTATCCAGGAGGAATAACTGGGCTGGAGCATCGCTGAGCACAGGGTGTGGTGCTCCTGCACTGGGGCAGGGAAGAAAATCAGCCACGAGCTGAGGAAAAGTACCCTCTGCTCTGCATGGATTCCTTTAGGAAAAGCAAGACAGGAACGTTAGCCTCATACCTTGGGGAAACTGAGGCACAAAGTCGAGTTTCTGGTAGCAGGGAAGGGTTTGCAGAGGAGGGAAAAACCCCAGAGAAATGGATTTCACTACTCAGCAGGGTTCATCTGCAACGCTGGGCAGCTTTGGGACCTCCACACGCAGCACAGTGCTCTGTTTGTCCTTCCTCTGGTTCAGAGGTGGCTTCTGTGCCCTGCCAAAGAAAGTGGGATTGTTAGCAAGGATTTGTCCCACGTACCTGTGTGTGTTTCTAATTAGCCAGGCTGGGATGTTTCTGGGAGATGGAGATTCCTTGCTGGGCACTGACCTGTCCCCAGCACCAAGGAGGGGGCTGGAGGTGGCACCACCTGGGATCAGGGGACTTTTCCTGAGGGACAGAGGCTGGGGACACTCAGCTTGGCCAGGGGGCTCAGGGGGCAGGTCAAAGCCCCTGGAATAAGCAGAGCTGTGTGTTTTCCCCAAGCCTGGCTCCGGGAGGAGCTGGCACAGCACTGCCCAGGCAGATGGGGAAGGACGTGTTTCCACTAATCTGCCCCAATCTGGATTAGTTTTCCAAATTAACCTCTGTTCCCAGCTGTTTTAAGCAAGTTTTTGACACGCTGGGGACAGGTGGGGTTCTGGGGATGAGGGAGAAGCTGGCAGGGATGGAGGAGATGGAGGGGATAACATCTGCTGAGTGTCTCTGTGCCACCAGGCTCCCATCATCTGCATGGATAGGGGGACAGGACAGCTCTGAGGTGGTTTTGGCAGCACATCACCCAAATCCTGAGGCTGGGACCATCCCATGGGGCCTCAGGCCTTTGCTGAAGTTCGCTCCTATCAAAAGCCAGTGGAAAAGAACTTAGGTTGAGGGCCTGGTGTCCCCTACCTCATCTCCCATCCAAAACTGAGATCCTCCACAGTTCCTGTCAGGATAGAACAGCCCAGAAAATTCTTCTGGTGCTGGCTGTCCAGGATTATCCACATGAGCCAGTTCTGGGGGGTTTGGGGATCTCTCAGGCAGCCAGGATCAACCCAGGGCAGATGAGTGCAGGTCCCTGCTCCTGCCTAAGGACACAAGGGCACGGAGCCCTGCAGAGCTGCTCCGTCCTCCCAGCACGTTCCCCAGCCACTCGCCAACCTGACATTTACAAATCCCTATTTTTAGATGATCTTCATCACTTCTAATTGTTCAGGCTCCTCAGCCTCAGAGATGCTGCATTGCAAGGGCAGGATGGGTCCCTGACCCCATTTTTCTCTTTCCCCTGTGCCTCAGTTTCCCTTTTGGAAAACTGCAGCTGACAGTCCCCCCTTGACTGTGGGACCAGGGTTCGGGGACTGTTTGTCCCACTCCCACCCAAGGCTCTCAGATGGGATTTCAGGAGCTCCAGCAGGCTCCCAGCCTCAGGAACAGGACAGCAGGAAGCAGCCAGCCCTCATCCCTTCACCATCATCTCCATCCCCGTCCTCCCACGGCCAGAGGCAGCCAAGCAGGGTGAATCCAGGAGGGACTGGCTCAGGAGATGCCTCAGGAGCCTGCAGAGAGCCGAGCCCAAGGGACAGCCCACGCAGGCTGCTCGGCACATTGGTAATTAATTCAGTTCCTAAATTAACATTTTAATTGACAAGACCTGAATGTGAAGCCAGGCACTGCTGCCTGCCAGGACTCATCAGCTTCCAGCGACCCTGGCTGCTCCCAGCCGGGTGTCCCCAGGTCGTGGTGCTCTGCCAGCAGCACGAGGGGCCCCGGAGCATCCAGGAGATGCTCTGGTCCCCCACACTGCCTGCTGCTGCTCCTGGAAAAATTGTCTCTGTTCAGCAGGGACGAGGACTTAGACGTGCCAGTCCTGGGGTCCCCCCTCTTCCTGCTGAAGGGCACCCCAACCCTGAAATGCTGGGGACCTGCCTGGCCCTGGGCTGTCCCCCCACCCTGAAGGGGACCCACTGGCACCCACGGGGCTCCATCCCTCTGCGTGGACTGGTGGTGACATCCAGTGCTGGATCCTGCAACTACAGCCTGGGAGGAGCTGCGGAGGATCTGGGACTGAGCCAGGAGCCGTGTCCCCACCACAGTCCCTGCTGTGCCCAGGGGGAGCCCACCACTGCGCTGAGCCCAGCCCAAACAAACTTGCCCCCTCCCCATCCTTATCCTGTCTCCTCACTGGGAAGAGGTACAGTTGAGTTTCTCCCTGGAAAGCACCATCCCACTGCAATGGCCTGTAGAGGATGGGCTGGAATTCAGAGGGAGTCGTGGTGAGCTGGGAGAAGAGGGGCTCAGGGAGACCTTGGCAAATGAAACAACAACAGGGACACTGGAGCCCCTGGGATGAAGCCTGCAGCCATTATGGAAGGGACATTCCAGCTCCCAGCTCCCCATCAGCGCCAGGGACACCTTCCACGATCAGGGGAGAGCTCAGTGCTGTCCTAAGGAGGAGGCTCTGGACAGTCTCCTGTTCCCAGGCCTTACCCAAGGCACAAGGACATTGTTCAAGCCCAGCTCAGTTCCTGAGGCAGAAGAGTTTGGCAAAGAAGACAAAGAAACCCGGATTGAGACTACGAAGGGAATATTTTATTACTCATAACACTTCATTCAGCTAAATCCACATAGCAGTACACAGAAACTCTTCAGAAAAGTGCAAATTCTCACTCTGTATTTGTAATACACCCTAGTTTTACAGAACAGACATCGGGTGAACAGGAGTACAGATCCAGAACTTCCCAAGGTTCCAGGCAAGGAGAATGATGCAACCCATTCTTGGGCAGAGGGAATCAGGCTGGACTGTAACCACCCACGTGTCACCATGCAAGGAGCCCCCTCTCTCTTAGTTGGCGAGAGGACAAAAAGGGGGAGGGAAGACAAAACAAAGTGATAACAGTATCAGTTTTAAAACTGGAGCCCATCCAGGTGCTTCCTAAAGCAGCACACACATCCCAATCCTGCCCAAGTGACAGTAGCTGCAGTGTCACACAAAAATGTTTCCCGTGAGGAAATGGGAGCTGGAATCCCCAGTAAGCTCAGGAGCTCAACACACAGTGCTACCTTAGCACAGCTGAACCAGGGATCAGCACCAGGGATGTCACCTTGCAAGTGACCACCACCAGAGCCTGGGAGCAGGAGAGGCAGGGAAGGCAGCAACAGGCAACTCACCTGGAGAGCCAAAAGCCCAGAGGGTCTGTCCTCACCGTGTACCCCGTGGCCAACACGAGTGTGTCCTCCCCTCCCTCAAGGGCTGGGGATTGCAAATGAGAGAAATGAGCAGCTCTCCTGCAGCCCAGGGCAACCCCAGCTCGCTGGAGTCACATCCTGCTGGGGACACAAGGGAAGCAGAGCTGCTGCAGCAGCCCAGCACTGTGGGGGTCACACTGCTCCCCTGGGCCACAGCTGCAGCCCTGCCCTCCCTGTCACACACATCCCCTCCTCCTCTGCCATAGCAGAGGGTACAGCTCCCTCACACGCCCTCAGAGCACCTGAACAGAGACAGGGACTGCCATTGCAAATACTCCATCCACACCCTGGAGGCTCCATCACAACCCCAGTAAGAAAACCAGCTACCAGCCCTGCCTCACTGAGCCCTGCCTGGCAAAGCCTTCAACTTGGAAAGCTTCTGTCCCAGGCCCATGGAAACACAACTTCACCACAGAGATTAAACCTGTCACAGCCTAGGAACAAACCCAAGCTCTCTGGATTTCACCAACCACTAAACCAAACACACTGGCTGCATGACTGCAGCTTCAGCCACTGTCCAGCCTTGGAGAAGGTGTGTTTTACCTGGAAGCACCTTGGAAACAACATCCACAGCGTCCTTTGATCTGTGACCTGCTTTCTACTGAAGTTAGAAAAGCCTTTGTTCTTATCTGAGAAGGGGGAAAGAACAGCTGACAACTCAAGGAAGGTTGTGCACAAACCAAGTAAACTCTAACACGATGCATAACAAAGTTACAGGGCAAGGAAACGAGAATTCCAGTCCTTCACAGTAACAGAAGTAAGAGGCTGCGAGATCAGAGGGAGGAGATAAAGGAGTTCCACAAATGGAACAGTATAAATATATCAAACAGTTCCAATACAGTAGGAAAACAACAGTAGCAGCAGTTTCAAAACAGCAAATAGTTATTATACCCTGAAAGTACATTCAACACATTGTGCCTGCCGCTGTCCTCCCAAAAGCATCACTACAGCTACAGCTCACTGTCAAACCTATCCATGGGGAAAATCCCAGTCACAAAACACCCCACAGCTGGCTTCTCTTCTCTAATTAAAGACAGACCATGAACAGTTACCAGCTCCTAACAATGCTCATCTGAAAACATTTCTCCATTTCTAGCGCTTGCCTACTGACACAAAGCAGAACTCTGGGAAGCTGCAGATCCCTGCTCTTTGTAGAAGCACAACCATCACTCACTCACAAGACATGACTGCCACAATTGCACACAGCTGGGCTCATCACACACACACACTGTGCTTTTTACAGTGTTTGTTCAAAATTATGTCCCGAGTCACTTTTCTCTTTAACTACTTGGAGAACAAACTCCTCAGCGCCTGAGGGTTAAACCTGCTGCCAATGGAAGGAATGGCAAGAGCTCCTTCAAGTTCAGTGCAGTGGGGATCCAGACATGCACCCTTTTTGGGAGAGCTGAGGGCAAAGCAGCAGTCAGGAATGCCTTCTCAGCCCTGCCCAGCACGGACAACAACACCAGCATCCTATGAGTCTAACTGGGTTTAGCCATCTTCCCCACCATGTCAGTCAAATGTACAATCAAGGTAAAAAACCCAAGCTTTTGGCATCAGATACACTTCACTCAATGGCAGAACAATTTGGAGATACTTTCTCTTAAAATAAAAAAAATAAATAAATAGCAGTGACAGGTCAGAATTTGTGCAACACAGACCCTTCTCTAGTACATTCATAGACACTGAAATACTTCTCCATGGACATAGTGCAAAGCTGCTGGCAGCAGGAAACCCCCAAAGCTCAGGGCTCTCTGAAGCCATGGAGAGGCAACACACACAAACCTACCCTGTGCCATCCTACGGCCTCCAGCTGCGAGGGCATCGTCAGAGGGAGGAGCAATTTGGAGAGGCAACAATAGTGGCAAAGCCACAGCTTGGACACCAGAGCACCTTGGGGCCTTCTCCCATCATCTCCAAGACAGAAAAAACCCAGCTCTGAGTTGTGCTACTGCTCTTTAAGTGCTGTCTAAGACAGCAGGGAGCTGTCCAGCACCAGCTCTCCTGTGCCAAAACGTGGCCCTTATTGTCCAAAATCCAATATAACCACAAGGAGAACTTGAGTATTGGCTTTAGTGGGTTTTTTTGGAAAATGTGGTTAGCAGTCTCACTTGCTACTTGAGCAAAGGGAGGAAAAAAAAAAGAGATGCTGTTAAAGATTTGCCCTTAAAGAATAACAGAACTTGCAAAGTGCTATTCTAACAAATTACCTGACAGGACATGACCAAAAACCATTAAAAAAAAAAAATATCAAAATGCCAAACTGAGTCAGTCTCCTCTCTAGTTTCTTCTTTGATTTTGATCTGTTCTAATACACAGACAACATAAATACAGGCGAGCAAAAACCAAAACGTGGCTGACTGGCATTTTCATTCAAAGTAATGAACACTGAAAACAAAGAAAGCTTAAGACCCTTCAGAGACGTGGGACAAAAAGTAGCTCCAGGGCCTATGGTAGTCAGAAGGGACGATTTTACCAAGGAATGGCCAAGTTCCTGCTCTTTTGGAAGCCTTAGAAAGGCACCAGGCAATTCAAACCCCAAGCTGCAGCTGCTGTCACTATTGTTTCACTGCCAATTATTTTCAGACACACACAGGAAAGCTACAATGCCCAAGAACACCTTTACCAACAGAATAACTCTTAAGTAGCTGAAAAATGCCAACAATTTGCCTAAACAAGAAACACTGAGCTCTGCTGCAATGCTTTTGGAAGTGCAGACTTGTACAGATCTTGGAGAGCCGCGGGGAAGAAGCAGCCTTTGTTGGCAGTTTGGAGTGATCACTTCTCCTTTAAAACAGGTGTTTCAGGTACCTGAACTGAGTTTAAGACAAGATGTGGCAGCTAAGCTCAGCTGCCTCAAAGGTACTAGGGCAGCTCATTTGCATTGTCATGGGTAAACTTTTGGTCAAAAGGACTGAAAACCGCAACAAAAAACTCTGCCCTTTCCTCGGACCTCCTCTCCTTATCCCGATTTGCTGAAAAGCCTGACAAAAGAATGCTCCTTCTCTGCAGAAAAAGAATGCAGCTGTTTAGAACACACACACAGACACACGAAGATGAGACTGGTTCTGCTCCTGGGTCCTTGGTTCCCCGCGGTGCCTCCTGGCAGCACCGGGGCTCTACGCCGAGCGCCAGGTCAGCCCGTTCTTGGCAGGCTCCAGGAAATTCTCAATCAGAGCCTCAATCAGCTTCTGCAGCTCTCCTTCCAGCACACTCCTGTCACTGCAGCAAAGAACAGGGCCAGTCAGAGGTTTGGGAAATGCTCAAGTAAACAGCAAGACCTGATGGGGGCAGACTTGCTCTGTTGTGTTCCCCACCCCTCCAGGTGCAGAGACTGCAAAGTGCTTGCTTTAACAATCCCTCCTTTTCAGCAGGGATTATCACGGGATCACAGAGTGGTTTGGCTTGGACGAGACTTTTAAAGATGGTGCCCAGAGCCCTCTAGTGGCCTTTTTCTTCTCTAATTAATTTCAATTAATACTGCAATAAGCAGGTGGTGAGGCCCTGGCACAGGGTGCCCAGCGCAGCTGTGGCTGCTCCTGGATCCCTGGGAGTGTCCAAGGCCACTGGGATACTGGCAGGTGTCCCTGCCATGGCAGAGGGATGGAACGAGATGGTCTTTAAGGTTCCTTCCCACACAAACCATTATAATTCCATAACAGAAGTTTCTGTGGTGTAAAGACATCCTGGATTCCCACTCCCCACTCTTAAACAGGAAGAAGCTCAACCCAGGTGAAAAATGTCTAGCTCCTCCCCAGCAGATTGCCAAAGGCAGAAGAGAAGGGTGTGACACTCAGTGCCCTGGGCACAGGTTGGATTCTGTGAGGTCTCTGCTAGCCTAAATCATTCTGTGACCCTGTCACCCGACCAGTTGCTAACTCCGGGTGAGAGGGGAGGTGGCTCGGCTGGAGCAGCCCGCAGTCCTTGCTGAGAGCTCCCCCTTGAGCCCTGACCTGTGGCCGGGCCGTGCACACATCTCGGCGTAGTACTTGATCTTGGGCTCGGTGCCGCTGGTGCGCAGCGTGGCCACGCAGCCGTTCTGGAAGGTGAACGTGATCATCTGGCTGCTCCTGCTCACGGGCAGCACCTGCAGAGCAACAGCAGCCCCTCACTCCACTGCGGGAGCACCGGGCTCAGCCAGTCCAGCGGGGCCATGTGGGAACAGCCACCACATCCCCAGAGCGTTTCCCTTCCAGCTCCCTGTGCTCAAACTCTGTCACTCACCGACTTCTTGTTGAGCTGGCTGCTGTCATAGCCAGTGGTGACATCTCGCACGTGCAAGATGCTGTAGAGCCCGCAGCAGGCGGGGTAAGACTGGGGGCCCTCGAAGTTCCGGAGCCTCTCAAATATCCTTTGGATGGTGGGAGGGTCGTAGCACAGGAAATAGGAAGTCTTGGATATGTGGTAGCCGTACCTACGAGCAGATTAATGCTTTCAGTTGTAAGATTTAGGAGGTTTGGGCACATTTGGTACCCCCAAGACCTCAGTACAGGGCTTAATGCTGACAAACACCATCCTTGTATTATTGATGAGATTGTGTCCATAGCCATTCCTTTCACCTCTGCTCTCTTACAGATCCCTCATGGCAGCAGGAAGCCATTCCCTGTGTCCTGTACCAAATCCCTCCCCAGCCCTCCTGGAGCCCCTTGGGATATCTGCACTAGTAGATGGGCTGTAATCCATCTTTCATCAAAAAATCCCACAACAGCTTATGGTGAGAAAACATCTGAGGGACACTAACATTGAATTACATATAAATATTTCTATTTAAGTAAGTATTCCTTAGATTACTCCCAGCTCTAAAGCAGTGGAGTAGACTACTCTGATGAAGAACACCACTCACGTTTCATAAATGTCAACGAGTTTCTGTGCCAGGGTCAGGCTCTGGCTCTGCAGGTAAGTTGCCATTTCAGCAATGACCACAGCTGCACTCACTCCATCCTTATCCAGCACTGACGTGCCACACATGAAGCCTAGGGAGAAAAAAGGGATTGTGCAAAGATAACCTGACAGATTATTACACTGATTTACTTGACTGAAGTTTTAACCTTTGATCCTGTAAAGGAAAATCAGCCAGTATATGGAAGCTGCTTTATTGCTGCATATGCAGGAGAAATCTAATTTAACTTGGAGGTTATAGGGCTGAAGAGATAAGCACAACACCAGAATCAGCAAGACAGATACAATTTATTATGGGAGTTGGCAGGTCAATTTGATGAGAGCAGAATATCAATGCTATTAACTACTAGGATAAAAACAAAGAACTTTGTGTGTTTTATTTCATAACTAAGATCAGTCCCTCCTAGTCACATTCCCCCCTCAGTTCTCAACAGTTTAAAGGGATACCAGCACTCATACCAATAGACTCCTCAAATGCAAAGAGAACTTCTTTTCCATTATCTAGGAGATTTTTCACTCTGCTTCCAATCCATTTAAAACCAGGGAGTGTTTCCTAAAACAAGAGAGAAGAGTACTTAAAATAAAAAATTTTAATTTAGTTTTAATCCAGAGAAAAATGTATAGCCACAGTTGCATTCACTTTAGACTAAAAAAAAATATCTACCAAAGAAAATTTAATGTATTTTGAATTTTAGGGTCAATGGCAAAGATTGCTGCAGAGTCAAAACACTAAAGCTTAAGGATGTGTGTGATTTTTTTTTTTTTAAGTTATTTCCTTAAATTTAAACCTATTTAATTGACAAGCAGAAGAGGGACAGTAAAGAAGCACCAGACAAGTCATATCTTCAGTTAGGATGATGAGTCCAAGGCACAGAGCTACTGGATGGCATTTTCCTAGTGGCTACTCAACTAGGACACGAGTACCAAACCAAGGAAAAAGTGTGTCAGGGACTGTGGTGCTCTGAGATCACATCAGATCTGTGCTGCTCATCAGATGAGACACAGTTATTCAGGAGGAAAAGATACAGAAGTACGAAAGCAACACTTTTAGGAACTGTGAGGGGAAAGCACTGTTCTGGTTTGGTTCTCTTTTTACATAAATTATGCAAAAGCAGTCAAAAGCTTAGAAACAGCTCTTCTTGGAGAGAAGGAAGTAACAAATAGAAAGAAGGGGGGGCTTTTAGAGAAGGCCAAAGAGGTTCTGCAAATTCCTTGCTTTTCTTTTTCTTTCAGTCAAGTATGTCCTTGTCCAGTTAAAAACAAAAATTATTTAGAGAGAGAACCAAATCCACTACATGGAACTAAGGTTTACCCTGATCAGGCTTATATGGCCAGTCACTCAAAATGGTTCAGTTTTCAGAATTGCTTTCAATTTTAAGTTAATTTTTTGGCATAATATTTATTCCTATTGCACATGGATTTAATGAAGACAGGGATAAACGAGACCTGGCTCTTTGTATGGTTGTGGTATGATTTCAGCCACCTACCTCTGTTCTGGCTCACATCCAACAGAAATCAGATTTAATTTGGATGCAGGAAATAAACTGCCAGTCTGGGGGGAGCACCCTCAGTTCCTTTTTTAGCACCTTCTTAACAAAGCTGCATCAAAGATCTGAACACCAGAGTTCCTCTGCCCATCCCTGCCTGAAGTAATCCCAAATTCAGAACCCACGGGCAGGGGACACCTGAAGGGCCATTGTGGCACCTCCAATGCTCATTACCAACCCAGTAACACTCAGAGTGAACGGGCAGGCTGCACAAACCTCCCTTCTCTCACCCAGAATCTCTCTAGGGAGACAACAGGAATGCTTTGCCATGTTTATCTGGACTTCAGGTGGTAATTTGTGTCCCTGTTACAGAGCTTTGCCCATGCTGATCTGGCAGTCTGAGAGCACTGAGGAGATTGGAATCAGGCTTGGCTGAGTGAAAGAACATTCTCTGTGAGTTGGAATCCCTCAGAACTTCCCAGCCAGAAGCCTGGAAGTCCCCTGCCTACTTTTCATCCAGCAAGGTCACCAGCAGGGATTACGATGGAGACACACAAGAACACACAACCCACACTCACCTCAAAATTAAACCCCTCTTTGAGTGCAATTGCCCTCAAAATCTTGGAGGAGACCGTGGTCGCCAACATGTAAACATTGCTCACGTCGGCATCCTGGGAGCAGTTCTCCTTCCAGCGGGAAAACATCCACCAGCCAAACAGGGCAGCCAGCTCATTGCCCGTGAACACCTTCCAGCAGCCGCTGTGGGGACAGGGAACGTGAGGGACAGGCCAGGATTCTGCACTCACTGAACACCCAGAGAGGAGAGGCCTCAGGATGGAGGGATTCTGCTGTCAATGAACGCCCACAGAGGTGAGGGCCTGAGGGACAGCGAGATTCTGTGGTCATTGAACACCCAAAGAGGTGAGGGCCTGAGGGACAGCAGGATTCTGTGTCACTGAACATGCACCAAGGTGAGGGCCTGAGGGACAGCGGGATTCTGTGTCACTGAACACCCACCGAGGTGAGGGGCTGAGGGATTCGGCGGTCACCGAACTGGGTGAGGGGAGGCCTCAGGGGGGAACAGAGGGATTCTGTGGTCACTGAACACCCAGACGTGAGGGCCTGAGGGGGGGGAAAGGTATTTGGCACTCAATGAACCCCCAAAGGGGTGAAGGCCTGAGGGACAGAGGGATTNAGATCTGAGGGACAGCGGCATTCTGTGCCACTGAACGCCCACAGAGGTGAGGGCCTGAGGGACAGCGGGATTCTGTGTCACTGAACATGCACCGAGGTGAAGGCCTGAGGGACAGAGGGATTCAGCGGTCACTGAACGCCCACAGGTGAGGCCTCAGGACTGAGGGATTCTGCAGTCACTGAAGACCCAGAAGGGTGAAGGCCTGAGGGACAGCGGGATTCTGCGGTCAATGAACACGCACAGAGGTGAGGATCTGAGGGACAGCGGGATTCTGTGTCACTGAACATGCACCGAGGTGAAGGCCTGAGGGACAGCGGGATTCTGTGTCACTGAACACGCACCAAGGTGAGGGCCTGAGGGACAGCGGGATTCTGTGTCACTGAACACCCACCGAGGTGAGGGGCTGAGGGATTCGGCGGTCACCGAACTGGGTGAGGGGAGGCCTCAGGGGGGAACAGAGGGATTCTGTGGTCACTGAACACCCAGACGTGAGGGCCTGAGGGGGGGGAAAGGTATTTGGCACTCAATGAACCCCCAAAGGGGTGCAGGCCTGAGGAACAGAGGGCTTCTGTGGTGACTGAAGGCCCACAGGTGAGGCCTCAGGAGAGAGGAATTCTGCAGTCACTGAAGACCCAGAAGGGTGAAGGGCTGAGGGACAGAGGGATTCGGCACTCATTGAACCCCCAGAGACGTGAGGGCCCAAGGCACAGAAGGAATTCTGCCGTCACTGAACAGCCAGAGACGTGAGGGCTCAGGGTGGGGACAGAAGGATTCTGCCTTCACTAAACCCCCAGATTAGTGAGGTGAGGCCTCAGGAGAGAGGAATTCCGCAGTCACTGAACCCTCAGAAGGGTGAGGGCCCAAGGGGGGGACAGGGGGATTCTACAGTCACTGAACACTCCGAGAGGTGAGGGCCTGAGGGACAGAGGGATTCTACAGTCACTGAACCAGAGAGGTGAGGGGAGGGCTCCCCTGGGAGCACCACTGGGGGACAGGAATTCTGCAGACACTGCACTGATGTGAGCACAGCACTGACAAGCTGCTCTAGGCAAAGCCACCATCCACACATATCACACCTCAAGGATGTACAAGCCCAGAGCATTCTGCCAGCAAGGAAAGACCCCCAGGGTCTCCTGGCTGGCAGCTCAAGCACAGCTCAGGCCTCTGATGACCCAGAGCAGAACTGATCCACACAGAGCAGCCTATGCAACCTGTACACTGCAGGCAGGGCCTGCACAACTTTTACTTACACAGCCATCACAACTGGGGCCTGTCAGTGGGAGAGAAATAATGCCCATTCAATATGAACAAGCAGGGGGAAATAAAGGATTGAAATTAAAAATAATTTAAAAAAAGACAACACAAAAAAGCCTCCCACTACTCCACTAAAAAAGCCCATAACAACTGCCAAAGAAGGTTTGCCTGATATAAATGAAAACACAGTAAGCAACAAGATTTTACTGCCTTTAGTAACCACTCAGTTTCCAGCTGAGCTTTATTTGGCCATTTACTATTACACCACTAAGTATTTAATCTAGTCTTTGCTGAGTGAACTGATTTAAAATGCTATATTGGGAGCTACACCAAAGGATAAAACTAGAAGGAAAAACATGCATATACCTAAGGAAAAGAGTGGACTAAAGGCCTGTGCCTGGCATTTGGAGACAATCTGTGACTCTCACCACCTTTTCTGCAGGAAGACACAAAAAAGGGTCCCATCACTTACTTTTCCTGCTGTTCTGCCACTGCCAGTCGATCTGCATCTGGATCAGTGGCCACTACTACTCTTGCATCTTCTTTCTCTGCAAGCCTCAGTGACAGCTCCTGGTGGGAGAAGGAGGGGGCAAAAAAAAAAAACCCAAAACATTAAAGTAAATAAATCCACAGCATTCCTACTTGCACCTAAAACCCAGTGAAAGAAAACTCCCCAATGAACTGCCCACTGTATTAACAGAGTTGAAAGCAGGGTCTCCCTGTTGTCCTCCTCAGTTTGTTTTTACCCCACGGAAATCTGATGAATTAGAAACCACAATACCAGCACTGATTCTCCTTCTTCAGGATTTGGGCACTTGACAGTAGAGAAGTCTGGGTCTGGATCTTTTTGCTCTGGAACTGGAATGGGGGGCTGGAAGCCAAAGGCTTTGAAAGCCAGCTGCACGTAGTCATGTCCAACTCCATGGAAAGAGGTGTGGACAAACTTCAAACTGCTCTGCACGTTGAGCTCCCTGAGGAAGAAACAAACTTCAGTCAGATGCCAGCTATTTGACAAAACTAGTTGCATGAGGTAAAGCAAAAAAATCTGCAATTCCTCTGTGTACTATTCTGCTGATTTCTAGATCAATTTCAAAGGAATGATTCAAAGTGCTTGTTTTGCACTAGAAATTGCTGGCTTCAAGCTTCTTCTCTCGCAAAATGAAATATTTACCTTTCACTGAAACAGATCAAAGCCTCCCAAAAATAAACTGTTGGTTTCTACATCGAACTCAAGCTTTTCCACCACCTTGAAATGTTATTCCAGGTCTGCTTCACTTCATCCATCCTCCTTTAATTCTCATCTTCTGCCCCACCTAACCTTTAGATGCAATCTATTTTATGCATGTGCACCTCACTTTCACTCTGAATTTCTGCATTTTATTCAGAACTCTTGGAGCATATTCACTTGCATTAAACTTTACACTGGGGCACTTGACAGTAGCTTAACTCCCAAAGGCAGCTAGGCTTATTCTCAACCAAATGGTTTAATCCTAAGGATGGTGACCCTTGAATTTAATATCAGCTCAGAGAGCACAGTCAAGTCTGCCTGCAGTCAGTTTTTTCCACATGCAGCCCACATCTTGCTTAAAAACATAACTTTGGCACCTTTTGCTTCATACAACACCTGTGATAGCAGATCTTGGTCAGATCCTCCATGTAGCTGTCACAAATTTTCTTCAGAGGATCCTGTCTGAGGGGACTGGTGTCCACCAGATTTTCATTCCAGGAGCCATTCCATGGTTCAACACACTCTTCTATACATTTGATAATTTCCTTATCATGAGGAGAGGTGATTTGTGCTCCATTTTCCCAGTAAACCTGATCAAAGTTGAAGGAAAACGCTACACAGTTTATTAATGAAGATTATTGTGATAAATTCTTTTAGCTTTGGGATTCCACCTGCTTTCTGCCTAAGTCATACAGAGAGGTCAGCATGACTGCCTTGATTCCCAAGGCATTTGGAATCATTCAACACAAAGCCCTGAGTTCACACTGCACTTGGGATAAATGGAGCTTACACAGCAACACAACCTGTTTTCACAAAAGCTGCTATCTAACTACTACAGCTGAAATATCAGGATGTGAGAAACCAAAACCAGCCACTTTTATCTGGGAGTGTTGTGCAAACTGTAACAGTAGAGAAATATCACCTTCTCCAAGGCTGGCATTCCTTTTGCCAAAGGAGTACAACTTGGTTTTGAACCCAAAGCAAAACAGATAAGCTGTGTGCCAAGGTCCGTGTTTATCCACAGCTGAACAACTGTAATCTCTCAGCTGGAAACACTCTCCAGAGTGGAAACACCATATCTGACCCTCAACTATAAAAAAGCCTTTGTTGAAGACTTAAGAGGCCAATTTTCCCACAGTCTGGAGCCAACAGCACGGCTGAGCTCACAGTGCAGACTCTGCTCAGATCATCTGCCTCTGTCTTCCTGTCAGCACCCTCTGGCTCCGTCACCTGCAGCTAAAACTGCCCAAAACCTGCAGAAGCTGCTGAAATCCACGTGGGAGATTGTCAAAGATGCAGCATCCCTTGGGAAAGACCAGGAAACACACCAGTGTCCTGACAAAAGCCAACCAGGAAACACACCAGTGTCCTGACAAAAGTAAACTGCTGTGTACCAGAAGACACAAACATAAAACTGCTTCCTGACAAATGAAGCACCTGGGAAATCCATGTGGCTTCTTTCCTGACTCATTGCTCCAGCTAAGTAGAAACCAAGGCTGGGGAAAAACTTCCCAACTTATTCCAGGGAAGACAAGAGCAGCTCAATCACCCCCAAGAGCTCTCTCTGAGCATGGCAGGACTGCCTTTGCTCACATTGCCATCACTCACTGACCTGCCACAGGGCTCCTGGAATGCTCAGCTAAAGCTGAGGGTTTAGTGCAGGTTCTAATAAAGCTGAGGAGGGAAATACTCAGAACACTGCACTTGCTGTTGTGGGTGGTCTGACTGTGCCAGGCTCTCAAAGTGCCCAGGAAACCAGGGAACAAGGCAATGCCACTGTTTTATTAATCCACTCTTAAATCATTCCCACCTTCAGCACAGCCCCCTACTGTGTGCACGATTTCTCCTCAGTTGTGGTTTAGTTTTAAACTGAGTTGTAAGCCTCAGAAGCGAGCACACCAGGTGCTGGTTGGGCTCCATGGAGTGCCACTACAGATTTGTGCCCAAGGTGCTCCAAACTGCGTGGCCTGACCTCCTCATCACAGCTGAGTGTGCCAGGGTACAGAAGGATGGGTTACTTTACTTTTCACCCTCCTAGGGGACACAGAAAAGCCTTTTCACCGTGAGGCCCTGGCACAGGCTGCCCCATCCCGGAGGGCTCTGAGGTGGGCAGAGCTCGGAGCAGCCTGGCACAGCAGGAGGCGTCCCTGCCAGGGCAGGGGTGGCACGGGATGGTCTCCAGGCCCTTTTCAAGCCCAAGCCGTGTGAGGTGGCCCGGCGCAGGCGGGGCCGTGCCCTGCTCTCACCTTGTAGCCATTGTCCTCCTTGCGGTTGTGCGAGGCCGTGATCATGACGCCGGCCACGGCTCCCAGCTGCTGCACGGCGTAGGGCTGCAAAGGAAGCAGGGACAGCCTCAGCCACGCACACAGGGCTCCAGCAGCACCCAGGGCCGGGCTGCCAGCCCTGCACCAGCTCCTCTGAGCGCTGCTCACACGCTGCTCTGCCTCCTGCAGCCCCTGGGGCTGCCTCTCCCCAGCACATCCTTTATCAGCTACACACACGCAGTCACTAACTGGCCAGCTGAAGAAAGCCTACTCCCAGATTACAGCAGCACTTAGAAACAGGCTGGAACACAACAAAGGAATTCACAGAAAGGCGTGCTGAAAAACAAATTACAGGTACTCCAGGCCTCCCCTCAAACCAAGATCCATACAATACACAGCATGCTAGAAGAGCTCATGGAACGCATGCAAGGACTTAAAACCATGCAAGGAAAAGCTGCTGTGGCTACAAGAGTCTATTTTTGAGACATTAAAAGCAGAGGCACTGAGGAATCCAGTGACATCCTAGTTACAGCCTCCTGGAAGGGCCCAGTGTACCAAGCAGCCTCCCTTTTTCTATCAAACAACAGAATTTGAGAAAATTGCTAGATCTCCTTTTTCAGTAAATTCAAATTCTCCCTTGACTGTGTGGAGCAACAATATGGACAAGAAGGAGACTCACCACAAAGGGGGTAGGGACATAGGTGGAGAAGAAGTACACAGGTACATCTTTTGCCAGCAGGACTGCTGCAGTGAGCTTGGCAAGCCTAGCAACAGGAAAAAGAAAATATTCAGTCACTCCAGCTCCCCAGGGCATCCCAACAGCCAGATGGAATTCCTGTCACCTCCAGGCACTCGTTCCTTAATGCACTCTACTGCTTTTTGGCTTTTGATTAGAGTGGTGTCCTAGAAATGGCACAGTCAGGGTAGGAGTTTTCAGGCTGCAGAATCTGAGCCAGCGCTTTGAGCTGCTGCCTGGACAGTGCAAGGCATTTCAGTCCCTCACCCAACCAAAGCAGATATCCCACACAAAGATACAGAACCTGCTGGCAGAACACTCATCCTTTGCTCAAGGACAGAACCAACTCCCCAGAAAGTTTGAAGCACCAGATGTCTGCAACAGCAGGTTTGGAAAAGGATTTGGTATCCCACACAAAGCTCGTTTGCCAGCCCTGCTCAGCAGTGTCAGATAATGGCCAGCAAGCAGATCTACTGCTAAAATATATTTCTGCAAAGCAGCACCCTTCATTCCAGAAGGTTTACAAACAGGAACAGTGCCTAAACCTCATTTCATTATAAACTTGCCCTTTCAAGCACCAGGGAAGTTCATTCTCTCCCAGGTAACTGATATCAAACCTGTTTTGCATTCAGGAGACAAAGGGAAGTCTCAGAGTAAAAACAGATGAGCTATTCAATGGTGTAAGCTCAGCTTGCTCCCTTGTTCTCACACACCAGCATTAATACTGACTTCCTTCTCTCCATCACCAGCAAGCCAAATTTCACTGACTCAGAACTTCACTACAGCACCTGCCAAACGTCACCTGAAGCCACCTGCAAGAGTCTGAGAGCCCAGCTCAGTTTACACCAATGTAACTAACTCCAGGACACAGCAGGATGACCTGCCATCCCCCAGGCCCGGCTGGAAAAGCACTCTGCTCCCACTGCAAACACTCTTGGCGGAGTTCACTTTGATTTTAGCACTGCTGTAAGGGTGCACGATCCCAGGGGGTCAGGAGAAGCACCTCGCCAGGAGCTGAGGTGCCACTTGGACATGTGAAACACTGTTCCCATCAGGTCTGAATTCCACACTTTGTGTGGCTAAAAAGAACACCCCTCCCACACTTGCCCATCTTCAGACTGTGCCCAACCCACACAGTGTCCCGGGGGAGTTTAAACCCCTCATGCCAAAGCCCTGGGGAAAAAGGGCCACAGTATCCCCGGGCCCAGGGGAGAGGAGACAGTCTCTGGATTCTGTGCTCTATTACACCAAGGACTTCTTCATCCCTAAAACATTAAACAGCACAAAATTTTCAAAAAGAGAACTGTTAGTTACAACAACAGCTGCAGTAATTAACTTCACATTACCCAAGTACTAATTAGCTCCTGGGCTAGCTTTCTTACACAGCATTACCACATTGTTTTGCTCCCCAATGACAAGGGATTAAGATTCCTCACAGAATTCTGGAAGCAGTTGCCTCCCCTTTCCTTGCAAAGAGCACAATTTGCCTTTGCTAGAAGTGTACATTTAAAGCATTCCGGGTAAAATCCCCTCAAAGTGAAAATGCACTGGGCTACAGCTGGCTGCAGGTGGAATTGTTCTCCCCCAAGCAAGCTTAAATCAGGTGTGAAATAGCAGAGAATGAGAGTGTTCAAAGGGCTTTAACATTTAGGGGTTTTCAGCTGGACATTAATATCCTGAATTTACCTTCATATCCAAATTCGTCTCTAGGCATATTAAGCCTCATGTCCTTGTGGATTTAATCTGTAAATTCTCTGCTGGAGCAAGCAGCCTTACACTTCTCGTTTGGTGGCAAACTGGTACCATAAAGGATTTAGTCCCAACCTCTTCTCACTGCTATTTCAATGGACTAAGGGAAAGGAAAGTGTGCCCAGTTCATCACAAACAAAAAGTCTGATAGGACAGAAGACATTTAAAACCACAATTTCATTTCTAGTCTTGCAAGTGTAATCAATACTCATACTTCTTACTGCTGCAGTTGCTGGTGACCTGACCTCGTGTGTCATATCCAACAACAAAGCCTCTCTGCTTAAAGTCTGAAAAGTTCCTCTCAAGATACTTGTAGATCCCCTGGAGGAAAAAAAAATAGAAAAAAAGGATGAGCTGGACTGCAGTGCACACAAACATTAAAAGCCATGTTTCACAAAGGATGCAAAATACATCAGTAAGCAAAATACATCAATGACAATATTCACAAAAGCAGCAGTGTTTTTCCTCCAGTGCTGACTGAAAGTAACCACAGAAACTGTTGTGGGAAATAAAAGTGAGTAGGATAACAACAAACCCTCAAGAAGCAAACACTCATTTTCAATCCATACTGTGTTTCACCTATTCAAATCATCTTCTCAAGACTAAATTGAGAAAAATCCATGTTTTCCAAGTCCAACCTCTCATGCAATGTAAGATTTGCTCGTGTAGTCTTTATCTCTCTGCCCACAGCACAAGTCAGACATTTTCAACCTTGTTTCCAAAGTGATCATCCTAAATTTGCCTTAAAATCAGGGAATGGTTTGGGTGGGAAGATCAGCTTCTACTCGAGCTTCCCCTCCCCTGCAGCCTTCACATGCAGAACGTCCCTGAAGATCCCCCACAGAATCAGCAGTTGGATTGAAAAGATGGCAGCACTATTGTCAGTGGAAGTTTCCAGAGGCTGCAGCTCCCCACAGCCACAAACACAGCACAGTGACCATGACAGAGCCACGCTGGCCCTGTGAATGCTGCCCCTCACCGAGGCACAAGCTGCCTCCTGCTGCGAGAGGGGGAGCTCCGCACCACAATGACACAGGATTTCCCCCAGCCAGCATCTAGTGCAATCCTTCAGCATGTTTTTATCTGGGCATCTGGGAAGCTAGCCCCACTCCGGCCCTGGAATTCAGCCTTGATCCATTTTCCTAAGGGGCTTCGGTCTCTGAGAATCACAGATGGTTAAGGCTGGGAAAGGCCTCTGAGATCAAGGCCAAGCAGGCACTCGAGGGATGTGCTCCAAAGCAGGTCCTGGTGGACACTGGCACATCTCTGGAGAACCCTCTCAGCTGCAGACTGAGGGATTTACACAGAGAGGGATGTATTTATTCTGAAAACAAACATAACTCTCTGAATAGTGGCAGGATCACCTGCTCAGGTCACCTTCACACTGAACCCAACACATACAAAATGTTCACCCTGCCAAGAGCTTTCACTCACACCTGCAAAGAGAAGAGAGAAATGGGAAAAACTCTTCAAGTTGACTTGAACAACCCAAATAACACCTGAAGACAGGAACAGCAGATTCCTTCTAACAGTTCCCTTATTTAGGCTAAGACTTTGTCTGAAGAAAAACAGGAATGTCTTTGCTTTCTGCTGTGGAGCAGTCTGCTTAATATTAGTTCCTTAAGTTCAGCCACAGGCTCCACAGCTGAACTTAAGTCAGTCCTAGGGGATCCGCTTGCTATCCAAACATCTTTATGAAAGCTGCAGGAGACAAAAAGAAAACCAATAAATGTCAGTGAGGAAGCGAATGCAGAGGCTCTCCACTGTCTAAACTCTCTACCTGAGCTCCCACCAATCATCCTCCAGGTGCCCCAAGGGCAGTTAGGAATTCCAGCACCTCTGGGGTTAAGTCCTCCCTTGAAAAAGTTTCTCAATTTAAAGAATTTCTATTTCCCTTCAACAAGACTCAGGTTTTGATAGTGTCCCTAATTGTTACTGCTATTAAATTTCCACCACTGCTAAAGGAGGCCCAAGTGCATCTCATGGTGATAACGAATGGCTCATTAGCAGCTGCCAGCACACAAGGCCCTCGGATCTGAGCCAAAATTCTCTTCAGGTGACTGAAGTATCACACTTACCTCTCCCACTGCGCAGTTCAGGTGATTTCCTGATGCCAAATCCATGGAACAGAACAAGTCTACACCTACAGCATGCCCAGACCCTTCTGCTCGAGTTCCAAAGAGAAGTGAGGGAACACTGATGGTATCAAGAATAAGACTGAAAGATTTTTGCTTGATGAAATCCAGAGAGGTAGGAACAGCTTTATGAACTCCAGCATTTAAACTTGTCAGCTTTTACCTTCAGCTTTGCTTTTTAGGCAGCAGGAAACTCCTTGATGCAAAGGTGGCTGGTTTGGTCACTGTGGAGACCAGTGACAGGTTTCTTTCCCACTAATAGAAGCACCTGGACATGCATCAAAGGGGGACAAAAGCCAGGGAACCAGGGCTTTAAACAGAGTTCACATACCTGCAATTTTCAGCAGAGGCCACAGCAACTGCTCAGTATTCTGTGCCTTCCTGGATCTGACTTTTCATAATGTCAGTATAATCAAATAAAAAGCAATCAGATCAAATGAAGGACACAGAACACACGTGCAACTTCACTACAGCTTGCTTTAACTGAGGGAAGTGTTAATTACACTCAAGTCTGCTCTTTGACTGGCCATTTATTCCTGTCCCAGGCAAGGACAAATCCAGGGAGCTCAGACCAGGTTCAGCAGAGCTGTTCCAGCCCTCAGCTTCTGAAACCAGAGCACCCAAACAAAGACGAAATCTGCTGCAGTTTACTCCAGAAACGAGTCCTAATCCACTTCCCAGAGGCCACTTCTCCCAACTCCATACGCAGCTCTAATAAACAACTAAAAATAGCAGCTGTGCAGAGGGAGCAGATGCACACACCCCCAGTCTGGAACTCTCAAAAACGAGCAATGCCCATGAAACTGAGCTTGCCAGCACATTCCCAGCCCAGCAGAAGGGAAGGTCTCCCTTTCTGCCAGGAATGTGGCTGAGCCTGCAGAGCCACGCTCCACCAGCCCGAGCCACCAAGGGAGCAGGACACAGCCAGCACCTCCAAACCCAGCAGCAGGGCAATGACTCCCAGAAACCTCCTCTGCTTCCAGGAAAAGAGGGCTCCTGCAAAGCAATTCCACCACTGGCAACAAAGCAGTGACTCTTAAACCCCCTCTTCTCAATCTCCTCAGTCTGCCCCCACTGCATCCACAGAGTCCACCTGGACCTGTTCATGCCATGACAGCATTCCTGGCACACCTGGATCAGCAAGGGCAGGAGTGAAGGAAGCATCACTCTAGGATGTGCAGGTCAGACACCCACAGGAGGATTTCTGTTAGACCCAAGAAGATACTGCAGAGCAGAACTGCCAGAGAGAAGGCTGGGTTTCAAACCAACACTCCAACACAAAACCTCTATAAACAACATTGGAATGTGGCCCCTCCACAAGTGTGGGCTGCAGTTGTACAACTCAGAAAAAGTCAAACAGCTTAGAGACCCAGCTGTTCCAAGTTTGAAGCACATCCCTCCATCCTAGGCCAACAGAAAGCTTTACTTCAGCCACATGTCTTGGGGGAGGTTAGAGCACCAGCCTGCAAAGAGAAACAAGCTAAAACGTTTAAGTGCACAGCAGTACATGAGGGGTTTTATCAACCATGTAATAAAACACCTTTGATCAAACAGCTGAAGCTCCATTTCTACAAAAATATCTGTCAAAATCAGTAACCTCCAGTAGTTTTGTCATTACAAACATTTAATTGATTTTCCAGGTATTAGGGTTCCAAATATATCAGCTCATTCTATTTCCGACAGTCAAGGCCAGAAGTGGGCCCATGTAAACTGTTTAAGCATGTGGAATACACTCTACGTTCACAACCTGTGCTAAAAACAAAAGAAAAGGCTTGTTTGGTTGAGCTTCACTTTTTAGGCTTGGGTTACTCTTGTTTTTGACGAATAAATACTGCAAGTTCTCATGGCAGCTGCTAAGATTTCCAGCTACAGGGCTGTGGGCCAGACTAACCCAATTCCAGCCCAGCCAAACCCCTCCAAGCCACCTCATTTCCTCTGGGCACTGAACCTCTCGTGCTCCCCCCAGCTCTGGGACAGCAGCCGGACCCACAGCAGCATTCCAGCTGCTCCCACCCAGGGGATGAGGTGTCCCAGGGCCTGGCCAGCTCACCTGAGTGGACTGGATGACCGTGAGGTCGTTGATGTAGCAGAAGCCGGCGCCCATGGCCGAGCGCAGCCCGGCCGTGCCGAAGGTCAGCCGGCAGCACAGGCGGTCCCGCAGCTCCTTGTGCTTCCCATCCTGCAGCAGGCTCTCAATCTGCTCCTTCGTTTTCTGGTTCTGCAAGACAAGATCGAGGCCTTCCTTGGAGGCTTGAAATCAGGAGCTCAACTGCACAAGCTCACGGGCTTGAAGTAATTCCTAGAGCAAACTCCTCGTAGCCTATAAACCATGCATGCACCAGCCTCCACTGCAACTCATTCCTCTCACATTCTTCCACATAATCCTTACTTACAAAAGGTTCAAGAGCTCTGGCTGCCACTGATACGGTGATGTGATTGTGTGGGCATTAAGACACCTTCCAGCTCCTCAGTGTGAGGAGCACAGGTTTGGAAAGGGGTTTTTGCAAGGCAGATCACACAACTCAACTCCTGATCTTGGCTGCTGGAAGACAGATAATCCAAACTTCAAAGCAGCACTTCCTTCCTCCCCACCCACAGGAAACAGGCACAATAAAATCATGGAAATCACAGGATGGTTTGGGTTGGAAGGCACCTTGGGGATCTCTCCATCCCAGCCCCTTGCACCGGAGCAGGTTCCTAAACCCCCTCCAGCAGTGGAGAGGGTGCCTTGCAGCAGGCTGGATTCTTATCCAGATTGATCCCAATGGTCAGTCAGGATTTTCCTAAACCCACACCACCACCAGCGAAGGACCTGCAAGTGCACCAACTGGACAAGGCACACCTCTACTATTTGTTCCTCACAACTATCCAGCTAATACTGAATTCACCTGGCCACCAAGGAACTCGGCCTCTGTGCTGGAGCCAGGGCAAGGCACTTCCCATATGACACAGCAGAGCAGGAGTAAGAGGCCATGGTTACACAGCTGGAAAAAGAAAAATGACTGCAGAGGTGTAAAACACACCTCTGGCAGCAAAAGGGCTTCTCTAAAGCGGTGCTGCTTCAAGCAGGGCCGCAAGGAAAGGTTAAAAGAGGCAGATGGAATCTGCAGGGCAGGGGTGAAGCACCCCTGACATTTAAAATAGAGGTCAGCCAGCTCCAGCAGCACTGGGAAACGTGCTCCACACAGACAGGGAGAGGCTCTTCAGGAGCACTGGCAAAAGGCTGGGAAAAGCACAAAGACAAGAGCTTTGCACATTCACTGGGAAAAAAAAAAATCAATGAAACACAGTGAAAAATCTGAATTTATTTCTGCAGCTGGATAACAGACCCTGAACACTACACATGTGAATTTCAAATAACTTTCTGGTTTTGTGTGCTCTAAAATCAAAGGCAAACCATTATTGTCCAGGCTCCTGGATGGCCTGGCAACCAAAACAAGACATTGCTCACTACACAATTAAACACAGGCCTAAAAAAACCTACAACAATGGGGCACCATACATATTAAACTGCAAAAGTCAAAGTTTCTCTTTCAGCTGTTCGTAGGCAGCCAACCAGAAAACAAATGACTGATGTGAAAAGAGTCTAAGGCAAGAGTATTGAAAACCTCATTTCACACAAGCAAAGTGCATGGCTTTGCTCTAAAACAGTTATTAAACGACACAGCATCCTCTACAGCTTTTTAGGACACACTGCATTGCTTCCCTGCAAAAACAGAATAGAAATCACACATTCCATAGTTTATGGAGCTTTGCAAAACTGAGGCAATGCTCCAGCAATAGCACAAATATTTATTTTAAAAATAGACTTATAAGCATTTTTGACTGAAGCTACTTACTTAATTTCCTAAGGAATAAAAATGAGTCGGCCAAAACAGCCAACCTAAATAACATCTTAATTTCCTCAGGTCCCACCCAGTTATGCTGAAGTTCCAGAAAACAAAGGAGGAGAAAAGAAGTTACAAGTGAAAACCCCCAAGCTTTCTAGAGAGGGCATGAAACCCCTGAGCCGACAGGATGAGGGAAATCCACAGGGGTGAGTACAAACTCCAAAATGCTGATGATCTGTCTCACACTCAGGGCTCTAATGCTGTTGGATGTAAAAGCCTGACCCCCAGAGAGCTTCCCATATCCCAGCCTGGCACCATCCTTCCTGCTTCCCATCCTCCCATATCCCAGCCTGGCACCTTCCTTCCTGCTTCCCATCCTCCCATATCCCAGCCTGGCACCTTCCTTCCTGCTTCCCAGCTTGCCCTTTTCCCCCAAGCTGGAGCTCCATGCCCTACGGACCAGCTTAACTTCTTGCAACACCCAGCCTGGCTCTGGGCACCCTCTGCCACCCTGACCTGGGAATTCCAGGACAGCTTCCACTGCTCACACTCAGCCCCAGGGGGTTTTGTTGGTTTGCTTGGCAGTTATGAAATCAGGTCATACATCTCAGGGTCTCACAGGGCTTTTGTGATGGTTCACCTTCCTAAGTGAAAAAGATGAAAAGTTCCTCAGAGATTTTAGATGACAGCATTTGAAGGATTAACATTTTTTTTACAAACCCAAAAAACCTGATATAAAATTGCCTACAGCTTCCTGTCTTCAGCAGAAATAAACTAGGCTGTTTGATACAAAAATAGTCAGCCCTCAAAAACGCAATGCTGTAAGACATCCCTGCATCCCAACGGCTCTAAGAAAGCAATTCCAATTCTCAGGAGTGAAGGGCTCAGAGGCTGTAGGTTTTCACCTGAGGGCAAGCAGTACATGGATGCTGATGATGTGAAAACTGCATTAAGCTCAACGCCCAAGCCTGCCAAATCCCTGCACTGCTGGCCAACCAGCCTTCCTGAGAGCAAGGAATGCTCTGGGCTGGCAGGGAGCTTAAAGCTGAGCAGGGAACATCCCAGCACCTGGCATGGCATCCTGCAGAAGCAGCACCAGCTCCTCCTGAACAGGGAGGAGAAACCCTCAAAGCCCCACACTGCCAGTGGCTTTCCAAGGGTTATTGTCTGATGGAGAAGGCCTCACATGTGGCTGTGGAACATCCACTGACTCCAAACTCTGTTGTTACTTGGTAAACGTCTGCTGGACATAAATATTTATTATTGCCTTTCCTGTAACTGGCTTAACAATACCAGGAACTTTGAACAAAAAAAAATTCCATCACTTGGTAATATTTTCACTTTGCAAAAAAACAAAACAATAAAAACACCAAAGAGAAAAATTTCAGGCCTTCAAACCATACTAGCAGCACCAAAATTTCTATAGAGAACTCCAGACATTTATTTGATCACCCTCCTAAAACACTAGGTAGGAATCCTCCAGCTTCCTAAGACATGTATAAATAAATAGATATCTCTCCAATAGACCCATACACATATACAATGAATCTGGGACAGCTGATATAAATGTGTATATAATAAATATATTATACACACCCAATACCCATAATGACACCCACCCAAAGCACCTCCATGTTCTCTGTAGTGTCACACACCTGTCAATGTTGAGCACCCACAGCACAGCCCACAGAGGCCAGGCCAAGGCCACAATCAAGAGGCAACAGCCAGCACCTCCCCAGCTCCTGCTGGACAAGGCTCCTGCCCAGGAGGTGGCAGATAAGGTGACAGCAGCCCCGGGAGAGGCCCTGCTCCCTGAACACACCCTGCTGGGGCAGAAAAGGCACAGCAGGACGGGGCTCTGGCTGGTGTTTGGGCTGGGGATGGGTGAGCTGGCACTGCCACAGGGAAGCCCTGCTCCTCCTGCACAGCACAGCCCATCCTCCCTGCAGGTCTGGACTGTCCCAGTAGCAGCTCTGCCACAGCTAATGCCCAGCAGCACCCACCAGGACGATGGCAGTGCCCTCAGGCACTCACCCTGCCATTTCAGTATGTCCTTTTGTGTGGCACCCCAATATTCCACTGTCTTTGAGGCTTGCCGTGGATACACGGGAAGTGGAGAAGGCCCAGAGCCCAGGCAGTGCCTCCCCATCCCATCCCATCCCAAGCACCTCCTCACAGGGCTCTCACCCCAGAGAGCAGGGCCTGGCACAGCTGCCAAGCTGGCAGGAGGGAGAACGAGACTGTCAGAACCTCCCCTTCAGCATTTCACACTCCCTGCCACCAAGAAATGGAATCAGAAACATTTGGGACGCAGACAGACAGGCTGCTGCGTGGGTGACAGACTGAACATTGTCCTGCACTCACAGAAACATCAGAAAAAAAGAAATTCTGCCATTATTTTTCCTCTAAAATTATTACACACACATATACATAACAGCTATTTATAAGAAGTCACTGCCAGAATCAGAACTCTGGGGTAACAACCTGCAGGAGACTCTGCAACACACTTCAGAAAGGCTTGAAGTATTATTGAAAAACAACAAAAAATATATAAGTCTACTCTGCACCAAATTTCCAGCTTTCCATGTACTGCACAGTTGCCTGCTGAAGTAAAAATCACACTTTTTTGTGGCTCATCAGGGTCCAATAATTGGAACAAGTAGAGAATTAAAGACAAGGGCATTAGCTGAGTATTTCTTATGGATCTTTCACACCCAGTTATGTTCACCATGGGTACTTACCACCAGAGTTAGGTTTCAAAGCTAATACCCTGCCAAAATAACTGGCAATTTACTTCTCGTAGCAATTTTTTTTTTGTTCTGCACACACTAAGCATGTGTAGATGAAAGAAGGGTGAAAATCTCAAGCTGGTTTGAGTTCCAAGGAATTTTTCTGTGGCCTTCATTTTACTGATGTTATTCTTAAAAATTCACTTAGAAGTCTTAATAAGCCAAAATATTGCCAGTCAAATGACTGGAGCACATTACCATCAAGCCCATTTCCTCTTGGGAAGCATTTCAAATGCCACAAAATTTAAAAGCAAAAGCACCCCCAAACCACTTGATCACAGCAAGAAGAACTCTCCACGCTACAGCTGAGACAATGATACTGAGTCCATGAATTAGTAAAACCCAGGCAGGATGCAGTGAATGGGGCCTGCACAAACAGCTCCTGGATAATTAATTCCAGCTTTTTCCCCCCCATGTGAAGCTCTAGCAGTGCCTTTAGAGCCAAAGCTTCTCCAGGTACCCCAGCCAGGAGCAGAGGATGTAGGAAGGCTGCTCTGAGCAGCTTGCCACACTAGCCAGACTCCTTCAGGAGACTCCAGGCAGGCCTGGAAGCACAACAGGAAAATCAGGAAGGCCTCCAAGCCTGGCCCAGGGACCAAAGCAGGATCTAAGGAGAGAGGATGGGAAGGGGGAATGCCAGGAGCATTAATGAGGATGCAGGATGCTGGTGGGAAGGGCAAGAAAGCAGGAGGCTCATCCCACAGCCAGGCTCCCTGCAGGGTTTCAGGGGAGGTGAGCTCCAACACCCAAACCACAAAGGACAGAGAGCACAACTCGGGTAATTAATTACAGCAAGCAATTTTCAATTAAGTTGGAGGACAAAAGCCTCCCGCAGCTGCCAACGCAGCGCATAGATTTTTCCTTGATCAGAGGCCACAAAAATCCCTGCAGCTCAGGAAGCCAGGGGTGGGAAGGGGGGTCAAGTCTGATAAGCAGAGAAGGCCCCACTTGCTCGATTTGTGGTGAAATATGAGGGCACTGGACCAACAACCCCTGCTCGTGCCATGGTTCCTGGTTTCTCCTTGCCCTCCCCTCCCACAACACCTTCACCTGCTTTGTCAACACCTTGCCTGAACGACCCCTGACCCTACCAAGCAGCTCCCAGTCCTCCTCCAGGTCATTTTGAGTTGTCAGACTTCCCAGGAGCTCGCTTGGAAACCTCTCCAAGTAGTTCTGAATCGTCCAAGTGCAAGCAGATTTATAGGAAAGGTTTTGTTTGTCACCTAGGGAAGCAAGGGCAAACAGGTACACTCACACTGACCCTGCAGTTTGCATTTTACTGGATAATTCCAGCCCTGGAAGGAGCTCCACAAATGGGGACATTTAACTCCTGTCAGTTTTAACATGAATATTTTTCCTCCTGACTTCACACATTTTTAGGAAAGGCAAAACAACCTGTTAAAAACAACAGAAGCCTTTCAATACACTAACAAGAAAAAAAAAGTATTTACTGGAGTTCAACCTGGGCTATCAAATGCGTTATCAGGAATGCTATTTCCTTTCTCCACTACTTCCCTCCCCCACGCCACTATTCCCGGATATTTTCACAGCAGCAGCTCGGAGTGCAGGAGGTGCAGATGGCACCTGTTCATTTCTGCAAAGCCGGGAGGAGGGACCATATTCCCAAGCAGGAGAGAGCTCATCCCAGAGCCATCAGGTGGCAATGGCCTGCAGCTCTCCTGCTTTGATCCCGACAGGATGGAATTAGAGAGGAAACAGTACCAACACACAGGCAGGCCCAGGGAATAAAAATAAAGGAAAAAGAAGTTCAGGAGAGCCTAAAAAAACAGAAAAAAGGGAAAAGCATTCAGAAGCTTAAAGCACTGGTTTAAATTGGTATTTTACCCTCCTCCATTATCAAGGTATTTTTTTAAGGCACAGGCCATGATGGTTGGGGCAAACCAGCCACAAGAAAAACCCCAAAGGAACCCTTTCAATGACCACACAAGCCAAGCATCCTCCAATATTCCACTGTTACCACGGGTCTGGCTGGCTAAATCCGAATTAGCCAAACCTGCAGTGCTCTTGACCGTGCTGGCACTGAAAAGGGGAACGCTGGAACCTGGCTGCTTCCTTCCTGGGGAGGGGTCACATCCAGGCAGCTGAGGCAAACAGACTCACGCTGCATTTTAATGAGATACTCATCCATCCATCCATCCCTCCCTCCCTCCATCCATGCATCCCGCCTGCCCGCCCCCTGCGGGCACTACGGAGGGAGCAGGTGGGGAGGGACCGTGCTCCAGGTGCCAGGCTGGCCCTGTCCCCGCTCCAGGTGCCGGGCTGGCCCCGTCCATGCCCCATCCCCGCTCCAGGTGCCGCGATGGCCCCTCCATGCCCCATCCCCGCACAGGTGAGCGCCGGGCGGGCTCAGCCGAGGGATCCCTCGGGAACACCTGGCGCACCTGCCGGCCCCAGGTCTCTGGAGGGAGAGGGGAGCAGGGGCGGAGGGCACGGAGGGGTCGCCGCCGATGTCGCAGCGCGCCGGGAGGGGCACGGGGAGCGCCGGGAGGGAATCGCCGCCGCTCGCCCACCTTGTCCCAGCTCAGCCACTGCCACACCGCCTTGTCCAGCTGCGCGTCCCCGGTGCTGCGGGCCACCAGCACGTTGGAGTTCACGTCCCCGGGGGCTCCGCAGTCGCCCATGGTCGCGGGGGGAGGGAGAGGAAGAAGAGGATGAAGAAGAAGAAGGCGCCGCTCCTTCACTTCGCCACGCCCGCCGCCGCACGGCGCATCGCCCGGGAGGGAGGAAGAGGCGGAGGAGGGCGAGGGGCGCCCGGGGGCTCCCGCGGGGCCAGTTTTTATGCCCGCCCGGCGCTGCCAGCGGCGATTAACGGGGAGCGACCGCCCCCGCCGCCCCCGCCTCCGCCTCCTCCTCCTGCCGGGGCCCGCCCCGAGCCGCCGCCCGCACGGCCCGCGGCCGGCATGACGGGAAATGAAGTCCCCGAGGGGCGCGAGGGAGGGGGTGGCGGGCACGGGGAAACTACAACTCCCAGCAGCCGTCGCGGCGCGCGGGCGCCTCAGGGAGCGGGACGGGGCTCAGGGACCCGGGTTCGCGTCCCGCCTGCGCCGCGGGGCGGAAAACAATGTCCCGTGTGTCCCCTGCTGCCCACGGCCGGGCTCTGTCCGCGTCCTGCGTGATGGACCCGAGGGACAGCTGCCACCCTCCGCGGCTGTGCCCCTCGGGCTGCCCACAGCTCCGTCCAAGAGGGTGATGGATAATGCGCTGCCCCGGGGGATGAGCTGCTTGCTTAGAAGCGTTTCCAGATGGCAATTCCAAAGCCATTAGGAGGAGAATCATAACCCTCCCCTGGCTGCATCAGCTCTAATTGGATTGCCCGGCCCTGAGCAGCAGGCTCAGAGTGACCACATCCTGCTGAGCATCCTCATCCTGCTGGGCATCCTCATCCAACAGAACATTCCACCCTACAGAGCATCCTCACCACACAGAGCATCCCAGTCCCATGGAGCATCCCCACCCCACAGCACGTCCTCGCAGAGGTTGCCATAGTGACAGCAGGCACTGCAGAGGGATAGAATCATGGAATTGCAGATGGTTTTGGTTGAAAAGGACATTTAAAGCTCATTTCATTCCAACCCCTGCCATGAGCAGGGACACCTTTCACTATTCTAGGTTGCTCCAAGCCCTGTTCATCCTGGCTCTGGACACTTTCAGGGATCCAGGGGCAGCCACAGCTGCTCTGGGCACCCTGTTCCAGGACTTCCCCACCCTCCCTGCCAGGAATTCCTGCCCAATATCTCGTTCAGCCCTGCCCTCTGTCAGTGGGAAGCCATTCCCTGTGTCCTGTCTCTCCAACCCTTGTCCCCAGTCCCTCTCCAGCTCTCCTGGAGCCTCTTTAGGCCCTGGAAGGGCTCTGAGCTATCTCTAGAGCCTTCTCCTCTCCAGGTGAACACCCCCAGCTCTCCCAGCGTGGCTCCAGAGCAGAGGGGCTCCAGCAGCTCCGTGTCCCTTCTGTGCTGGGACCCCACGGCTGGCGCAGCTCTGCAGGTGATGGGAGGCTTTGGGAAGATGGGCAGAGGCTGTGGGAGTGCTACCCAGGAGGTGTTTGGGAGTACCCAGGACAGCAAAGTGTTGAAAACTGTGCGTAGAGAGGGGAATCATAAGAGAGTTTGGCTCGCACACAAACAAACCGTGTGGTCTGGAGGTCTGGCTGGGTGTGGGGAGATAAACCTTTGGAGTGGTCTGTCACAGTGAATTACTGATTGAAGTCAACAGAAGATAAAGATAAGGAGGAAGTAGGTCACCAGAAGTGAGGATGCTCCTAAGTCCTCTTCTGTCCCTGTTGCTGGCACAGAGAAGAGCCTGGAGATGGATAAAGTGAGGAAATGGGATGCAATCATTCCTTCCTGTACATCTGGCAGCATCTGCAGCAGCACTGATGCCATCCTGAGCCCAGAAGTCTGATGAGAACACATCCCTGGCACATTTCTCCAGAGCTCAGTGCTGCTCTTATCTCCTCCCTTGTGTTTTGGCTTCAAGGAGAGAAGGCCAGAGCCCAGGATAACAGGAGCTCCAGCCCATAAAACCTTGTGATTCCCCCAAAACCGGATGAAAGATGGGAGAACTATCTTTCTCTCTGATATCAGCACTCCTCCAGGATTGTTCCCCTGGAGAACAAAACAGTCTCATGGAGGATAGGAGTTATTTCCTCACCAGGAACCACTGCAGCACAGAAGGTTTGATATTTCCCAGGATCTCACCAGCTCACCTCACTCTAGGAAGTGATGGTTAGTGCCCAAGTGTTTTCCTGTGGGAAGGCTTTGGATCTCTAGCTCCAAGGCACACGGCGGCAGATGCCAGGCAGCCTGAGCAGCTCCAGAGCAGGGCAATCACGGAAAAAGATTATGGTGATACAGCTTAGATTGTGCTGATGGAGATTTGCTGTGCTGGCCTGCAGAAAACACTGACCTCCTGGGAGATGACAACTAAGACCAGTGGATTCGAGGGTTAATCAGCCTCCAGAAGAATTTTTAAAGCTGATTATCTTGCTGCAGGAAAGCTGAACCCAGTCCCACCCTCTGGCATGGCCGGAGTGCGCAGGGGCCCAGCACAGCTCGACTCTCCCAGGCTCTCCGGGGGCATTGTAGGGCCTACCCCGGGGTTCCACCTGCCAGCACAAACATCTCTTCTCATCTGCTGCTAAGAACAAATTTCCAGTCCCCAAGGCCGTGCAAAAAAAAGCCAGAACCCAGGCAATTAACGAGCGAGTGAGGGAAAGCCAAGGTTTCTGTGTCGGTTTCGCCCGATTGAGGCGCGGCACGCGCGGAGCAAAGGGAGCAGCACAAACAGCCCAGGGACCCAGAGCCAGGGAGAGGCCGGGCTGCCAACCATGGACAGGAGCCAGGCCGGGAGGAGAAAGGCTCCAAAGGCTCCTGGGCTGGCTCCTCCCGCCAGCTCACATGCCGGGAGCCGCCAGGGCCAGCGGGAGGGAATGGCCACCTCCCGCCATCCCAGGCTCCTCAGGGATGTCCAGCCTGGCCTTGGACGCTCCCAGGGATGGGGCAGCTTCTCTGAGCAAAAAATTTCCTCCTAATCTGTAATCTGAACCAATTCTCTGTCAGTTTGAGACAGACTTGTCCTGGAAATGCAGGCCCTTGTAAAAAGTCTCTCCATCTTTCTTGTGGATTCCCTTCAGGTACTGGAAGGCCGCAGTTAGGTCACCCTGAGGCTTCTCTAGTCTGGGCTAAACAATCTCTGTTCCCTCAGCCTTTCCTCACAGCAGAGGGGCTCCAACCCCCTGCTCATCCTGGTGCCTCCTCTGGACCCTCTCCAGCAGCTCCCCATCCTCGTGCTGTTGGCTCCAGGGCTGGGGCAGCTCTGCAGGTGGGGTCTCACCTGAGGGGCAGAATCTCCCCTCCCCTTCTGCCCATGATGGGGGATCAGCCCACATGAAGGCCTAAGGCACACATCTCCATTGGAAACATCAGTCCCATCCCGTTAGCATCCTCAGGGATCCGGTTCCACAGCCCAAATCCTCGCACATAACAAACGGGATCAGCCCCGAGATCTCACAGCTGCCGGGAGCCTGGGGAGGAGCCCAGTCGGAGCAGCGTTTCCATGGCAATCTGCACAGTTTATTCCACATCGTGTACAAACAGCCCCGAGCTCCCATGACATTCCAGGTTGCTTTTCCACTCCCGGTTTCTGCAGAGAGCCAGGGTTGGGTGGCATGACCCCAGCGTGTTCCTGTAGCTGCTGGCTGAGCCCTGTCAGCACTGGGCATGCCCTGGCTCTGGGGCACAATTTTTGGTTTATTATTTATGACTCCTGAGCACCCTGTTTGTTCTCCCAGGCCTCTTGGGTTCCCTGGCTATGACACAGCAACTCCCAGCTTTCCCTTCCCTCCCTGAGCCGTGGATTGTCAGGAAGGCAGTGAAGCGCTCCGGGCAGGCAGCGAGGACATCCCTGCCGAGCTGTCACCGCAGGGCAGGGCCACCAGCGCCTTTTTGGGCTGGAAAGCAAAGGTTTAGGCACATCTGGGGTCACAGCAGGAGGAGGGCTTTGTCCTGAAGGAGCGCAGACACAGAGCATGGACACAGAGCACAGGCTGCCAGGTGGGAAGGATGCTACAGGGACTACCTGCATTAGGAAATGGCTTTGGAAGTTCTGCAACTGCCCCTGGCTCGATGCTTCATGATTTGGGAAGGCCTGATTCCACACCCTCTGGCCCTGGCAGCACACTCCTTAGCTTCCTCCAGAGCATAACATCCTAAATATGCATTAAAAGTAGTTTGTAATGTGCAGCTCAGAGCCGCTGGAGAAACCTCTGCTCTGGTCCCAAAGGTAGGGCAGGAGCAGCTCCCTTCACCATTCCTGGATTCCCAAAATTTTTGGATTCCCAAAATCGACTTTCCCCATCATAACCCCATTCCAAACCAGTGTGGCCCGAGGCAGCCCGAGCTGGCAGCTCAGCATTCCCTGATGTCACCCGGAGCCGCTATCGTTTCACCTCCTGCATTCCTTATCGGAATGCCCGGCATCAAAGCAGTCCCGGGAACAGGCTCTGGTGATTCCCGCTGCTCCAACAATCCAACCATTGATCTGCTAAGCCAAGGTCAGCCTGAGCTTCCCACACATTTCGAAATCCTTTTCCAAGTACCAGACACCAACTCACCCGTGATCCATTGCTGTGTGCCAGCAAAAAAAGTCTTCAATAAATTGGCCTCCCAGGAGCCTTATTATTCTTTTTCCTAGCTGCATTGCCTAAAACCCAAATGTAGTCAGCTACAATTTGCTCGGTTGGATTTAGGGATTCAGCCAAGACCAGCACACTCCCAGCCCTTCTCTCTGTGTGCTGAGAGCATCTCCTTGCTGTTAGCAAAAGCTTTGTGAGTGCGACCCAGGCATCGTCTGCTCCTGCAGCCCAGGGAGGTGAGGCCAGAGCCCGTCGGCTCTGAGGAAGAATCTCTGAGCTCTGGGATAAGCATCTAAACAGTTGCAAAGTCCTTCCCCTGAAGCAAATCCATTTCGGGAGGCTCCCAAATCCATCCTTCCCTCGTATATCCCTGTTTCCGTGGCCCTCGGAGCAGCCAAGCACAGCGTGCTGCTGAGGATGTTTGTCAAACTGCCCCAGAGCACGGATCCCATGGGGACACCAGCCAGGCTGGAGCCGTGGGTGCCATGGGGACACCCAAACAGCCCGGAGACACGGATCCCATGGACACCCAGCCAGGCTGGAGCAGAGGGAGCCGTGGGGACAAGCACAGCCAGACAGGAGCCTGGGGTCCCGCGGATACAAGTCCCTGCTCCTGCTCCAGGGGTGCCGGAGCGTCCCTGGCATGTGACACCGGGACCTTGAGGCAGCTGCCACAAGGTGGCACTGGCATCTTGTCACCCAGCCTGGTGGCATCCAGCCGGCGACTCTAGCCCTGCCCTGCCCTGCCCAGCCGCAGGCTCTGTTCCGAATTTACCGGCAGGGATGGATGGATGGATGGATGGATGGACAGTGGAGCTGCCAATGGATCGCAGATCGAGCGAGCAACCATTGCTGCAGGAGCTGTGTCTTGCAGGAGGGATTGTCACCCTCAGAATCCTCTGGATCAGGGAAGAGAAGCATTTTTTTTTTCCCTCAAAACTTTTATGACATGCTATCCTTCAAAAAGGTGCTCTCCCTTGGGTCACAACATCAGAAGAGATTCCGGAGTCACCAGATTCATCCCTCTCTCCCAAAAGTGGGAAAAGCAAGAATTGAACATCACTGGGGGGATTTTGGGGTACCAAAATTTTGCTCCCCATCCCATCGCAGGGTCCCTGGCCCTGACTGCTCCAAGGCTCATCCCACTGGAAGGGCTGGGTTTGGAGGAGGACAAACCCCAGGGAGGTGGCAGAAAAAGGATCAGCACGGTGTATGTCTCTGTCCCCACCTGGCCCGATTCCCCTGATTTATTTGCAGATAAAGGGTTTATTTTCCTTTCCCAGCGCTGCAGGTGCAAGATAAACAGACTGAAGCCTCTCGAGCTACTTCCTGTTCGGGCCAGGTGCCGGAGGACACCTGCACCCCAGAAAGCCCTTCCTGGCTCAAGAATCCCACTGGGATCAGCCCCAAAATGGGTTCCCAGAACTCCCTGCTCCAGGTTTTGTGCCCAAGCCAAGGGCATGGCAAATCAGGAATTGGTCGCTAAGCTGCTGCAGTCCTGGTGCCACCGGTGCCAAGGTTTCCAGCCCTACCCCACACACGCTCACATCCACTATTATTTTTTGGATTAGGGTTTGGCGTCACTGTTTGGGCTCGGGATTGCAACTCTGTTTGACCTTGGAATGCAGGCGGAAAGGCCCCTATGGGCCAGCTAATCTAGCTGCAATTAAAGACGTTCATTATGCCATTACGAACAGGTTAGGACGTGCGAGACACTGGGTCACTGCCCCACAGCCTGTTTTGAAGGACAGGGACGTTTGCTGTCCTGGACACTGGCCACTCCACAGGCCAGGTCCAAACCCAGCCAGCTTAACAGCGGAGTCAAAGCCAAGGAGCCCAGCAGGACCCAAGAACATCCCCTTCCCGTCCACCGCTGCGCCCTCACCCCATGGAAAACACATTTGGGACCTGCGGTACAAAAGGCCAAAGCTACAGCTGACAGCAGGAAGGAAGCAGGAAAGACTCCGGCATCGCCATCCGGAGCCCGGAGAGACCTTGGGAGATGCTTGGAGCCACCCGCCTCCGGCCGGGCTCGGGCCACACTCGCAGTGTGCCCACGGCTCCAGCAGCGCTGCACGGGGACAAAGCATCCAGCTGGGAATGCGGGGCTCGCTCCATCCTGGGAGACTTGTCCCATCGTAGGGGCCGGGATGCCACCGAAGGGCTGCCCTCGAATCCACCTTGGCAGCACACAGGCAGCAGGTTTAGCCCTTTCAGCTGCCCTGGGGCTCTGGCACCATGGATTGTCCCAAATGCCAACTCTGCTCGGAAGAGAAGCAAACACGAGTCCCCTGGAACCCACCACCTCCTTTAATTCCCTGCCAGAAAAGCAGGACCCAGCCCAGCTCGAACATTACAGGGTTTCATCACCAGAAAAACCCACTAACCACTGTCACAGCTGCTGGGTGCCCAGGGAGGCCAACGCCAGCTGATCTGAGCAGGGAAGTGGGGAAATATTCTCCTTGAAGACTCTTGCCAGCTCCCACAGCCCACAGTGGGAAAGGAGCTGCCCCTGCCATCCCCATGCCCACGGTGGAGCCGAGGTGGGTCTCCAGGAGCAGGTCACGTTCCTTCAGCTCCTGCCAGCCAGGACATCCCAGCGCTGCACACACCAGGACTGAGCTCCTTCATGGTGGGGGTTCCCAGCAGCTTTTGGGGGGTTCTCAGCAGCTTTGGGGGTTCTCAGCAGCTTTAGGGGGCTCCCAGCCGCTTTGGGGCCAGCAGCACTGTCCCACCCCACAGCGAGCGGGACGTGCACAGCAAGGTGACCCCGAGCCCGGTGGCCCCCGGGGACAAGGCGTGGGCCCGGCTCAGATCATGGAGACCCTGTTCTTGATGTAGACGTGGTAGGGGTCGCTGCGCTTGTCCACCTTGCGGGAGCGGGTGTAGCCCAGGATGAGGCTGCCCACGGTGGCGGCGAAGAGCGTCATGACGAACAGGATGTACATGTAGGCGTTGTCATTGCGGCCGCCGTGGCCACCACGCGTGGCCACCGCCGTGCTGGCCGGGGCCCCGCCGGGGCAGGGCACGGCCCCGTGCAGCGTCTGGTTCAAGGCGTTCAGCACTGCCTGCAGGCTCTGCTGCCAGGTCTCCGTCCGGTTGCTCTCGCCCATGTCCTCCGCAGGCTGCAGGGAAGGACAGGGGGACTGGGAAGAGGCTGCCCTCACAGCAGAGGTGTTCCCGGGACCCAACAGTGACCCCAAACTGGTCCTCGAAGCACCTCCTCTGCCACAAAGCAGGGTGGCCAAACCGTTTGCATTCCCAGCAGCCCTCTCCCTAAATTTCAATCCTTCCATAAAAGGGACGCTCTGGGGCAGCTGCCTGCCCCTCTCTCCTCCCCAGGGCTGAGGACAATGTGGGGACACAGGTGTCCCGAGGCACCAGGAGGGCTGGGTTCAAAGTCTGCTTTCCCCAGGGATGTGTGGGGATGGCGGGCACATATCCTGCACCCCTGCAGGGGCAGGGCTGGCACAGCCCCCCACAAATGGCTGTGAGCCCCTCTCGAGGGGTTGCTGCCCTGCACCTCCCTGGGGATTTCCGTTCCCTTTGGGTGCCAGACTCCCTCTGACCTGCCATCCCTCCTTTGGCACAGTGCCCTTCTGCCAGCCCCCCTGTGCACCTTCACAATTTGCTGGAGCCCTGGAGCAGGCACGGCCAGGACACTGGGACGCAGTCCCCCACGTGTGCCATCCTTTGGGACATGCCAGTGCCACAAACCACCGCAGTGCCCCCAGGCACCCACCCTGTCCCGCTCCCGAGCACCCCGTGCCTGCTGCACCTGCAGCTCCACCCCGCCCAGGGGCAGCTGGTCCCCCTCCCAAATTGTCACCCTTGACTCGGGGTGCACCTCCCAGGATGAGGCCCCAGCTGTGAGGAGAAGGAGGAGGAGGAGGAAGGGGCTGAGCAGCCTCGAGCCCAGGGGGATGAGGTTGGATCTGGCTGCCTTCCTGACTTAGGAGGAGTAGGCTGAATTTGAGAGGTTTAGGGCAAGATCTGGGTTTATCCCAGGAGGGGACCCACAGATGGGGAACAACTGGGGAGGACCGACCTTAGAGGGGGTGTAAGGACAGGGAGAGGGGTAGGGGACAGGGCGCGGGAAGGGGACTGGCACTCACCTCACCTCGCGTGCCCTCCCTGCCTGCGCTGCTGCCAGGCTGAGCCGGGACTGAGCATCGCTGCCGGCGGAGAGGGATGCCGGCCGGGCTGGGAGCGCCGCCAGCCTCCTCCCCTTCCCGGGGCAGAGCCACCTGCCGCAGCCACCCAGCCCCGCCGCGGGCCACCAGCCTGTCCCCAGCCCCAGGGTCCCGCCACGGCCCCTCTCCCCAGCCGGATCGCGGCGCTCCTCGGGCCGGGAGAGCGGGGCTGCGCTTCCCCCGGCACACGCTGCCGGTCACGCTTTCCTGTCCCTCCTCGTCCGGCACCGCTGTCCCCGAGCCCTCGCACTGGCACAGAGCCTGCCTGGGCATGTTCCTCCTGCTCACCATTGCCTCCCGGGGCTCAGCCTGCTCCACGAAACGGGGATTTCCCCCACTTCCCACGGGTGGCTCACAGGGATCTGCCAATGCTGTGCAGCAGCACAGAAACCCCAAAGCTTGTGGGGCAGGGAGAAGGCCCAGAACAGCAGTGAGGGGCTGTGGGTGGGGGTCAGGTCCTGCTCTGAGCAGGGTGTGGGTACTTCAGCCTCAGGCTGACTTCCCAAATAAACCTGTCCATTAAATCAGCTCATGGTGCTGCAGCTGTGACAGCGATTTCAGAAGTGCTGACAGCAGCACCTCCTCCAGCACCACGGACCCAGTGGGAGCAGGTATCCATCACCCAGCCTGTGTGGTCCCACAGGATCCATGACGGCCGTGGCTTCTTCTCTCTTTGTGAACCTCGACCCCTTTTCCCTCCTCCTCCCGCTTTTCCACTGCATCTGCAGCGCTCTGATGGCCTTTTAACCATCGTTTACAGCCATCTTCCACCCTCCCTGATGCCAGGATCTTTGCCATGTGAGGATTTCCCTGGGCTCAGGGTGAGAAAAAGGTTCTCACAGCTTTGGGGTAAATAAATGAGAGAGAAAAGGATCATCAGCCAAAGTTCCCAGCAACTCTCTTTATATATAAAATCTGCCTCTTTTTACCCGTCAGCAAGGGAAGGATGCTCGACTCGCATGAATTCAGGTGAATTCATCAGCATTCAACACAAATCTTTCTGTGGGGCAAAAAGGAGAAAAAAACCCACAAAAGCACCTGTTTGGGTACTTCCCCAGCAAGTGACATGGGGATGCAGCACCCATCGAAGTCTCAGCCGAGGGATGGAGACTCACGGGACTGGAGAGAATATCCCCAGAGGAGATTTGGATGTCCAGGCAGCAGCCTGAAACCTGGTGCCACCATCCACTCACAGTCTTACAGGCAAAGGCACAGGAACTCGTCTCACCACAGAGACCCCCGGGGCCGCACCACGGCTTTGCCAAAACCCCTGGCCAAGACACCGCAGCAATCCTAATCCCCGGCGTCTTCTGAGGAGACCAAAGTGCAGTCAAACACCTCCTGGAAGGAGTCGAGGAAGGGCTCGAGGACGTGGTTGACGGCGACGTGCTGCCCCAGCTCGTGGCTCAGTGAGGTGACGCCCTTGCCCTCCAGCCCGCAGGGCACGATGTGGTCGAACCAGGTGAGGTCGGTGCAGCAGTTCAGCGCCAGCCCGTGCGAGGTGATGTGGTTCCCGCAGTGCACACCTGCAGGGGCCAGGAGCACCCTCCCGTCAGCACCACCGCCAGCGGTGCCCTGCCAAAATCACGACAAACATCCTCCCCCCACCGTGCTGCGCTCCCCAGTTCTGCCAGGGAAAACCCACAGACAGGCTCCCCAGAACTGGGGCAGATAGGGTGCAGCATGTCCAGACCCCTCCACCCCAGCCCTGCCTCCCCCAGCACCTCCCACCGCTGGAGCTTCCAGTGGGCTTGGACACAGGGAAAGCTGCAGGACCCCATATCCAGGCTGCAGGCTCCCAGGAAGAGGTAGAAGATGTGGAGGGGGAACAAGGGCAGGGGGCAAGGATGGGGATCGGGCTGCAGGCATGCAGCCCTGGGACAAGAGCCTAATAGGTGCAGGGGTGCCAAGTGCTGTGGGCTTGAGTGGGCTGCAGGGGGAAAATCCCAGCCCTGCACGCTCCCCTGTGCACACCCACCCTCCCCGCGCCATGGCAGGTTCCCGCAGTGCTCTCTGATACTGTGCACATGGAATCACAGGCTGGGTTGGGAGGTGTTCCATGGGGCAGGGACACCTCCCACTGTCCCAGGCTGCTCCAAGCCCGTCCAACCTGGCCTCGAGCAGTACCATAGTGCCAGGGCCTTCCCACCCTCACAGGGAAGGATTCCTTCCCAATATCCCATCTAACTCTGCCCTCTGATAGTGGGAAACCGTTCTCGCTCTGTCCCCAGTCCCTCTCCAACTTTCCTGGAGCCCCTTTAGGCCCTGGAAAAGGCTCTGAGCTGTCCCTGGAGCCTTCCATTCCGCACGTGGAACGCCCCCAGCTCTGCCGGCCTGGCTCCGGACACACACACAGGCTCCCGGAGCCGCCCCCGCTCACCGATGGCACAGAGTTTGCTGTCGCCCATCCAGACCCCGGTGAAGGGCGGCGGGAGGGCGCGGGCCGTGCCCAGCCCGAGGCGGCGGCACAGCCGCAGCACCAGCGCCTCCAGCCCGGCAACGTAGGCGCGGAGCGGGAGGCGGCGGCGGCGCAGGTCGAGCACGGGGAAGGCGAGCAGCTGCCCGGGCCCGTGGAAGGTGATGTGGCCGCCGCGCCGCGCCGCCACCAGCGCCGCGCCCCG
>VZTB01020382.1:9647-20826 GCA_013397245.1 Thryothorus ludovicianus
AGGCGGGAACCGTGAGGGAACCATGGAGGGGCCATGGAGAGGCGGGCGGGAACCGTGAGGGAACCATGGAGGAGCCTTTAGGGAGCCATGGAGCCGGGAAGGAGCCATGAGGGGCCGTGGAGAGGCAGGGGGGAACCGTGAGGGAGCCATGGAGGAGCCCTGAGGGAGCCATGGAGCCGGGAAGAGCCCTGAGGGGGCCCGGAAAGGGCCGTGAGGGGCCATGGAGAAACGGGCGGGAACCGTGAAGGATATACGCTGTTACAATTCATTAATTAAGAATTAAATGATACTTTTATTAGATACTTTTATTTACAAGGAGGAGCCAGTACAGTCCTTTCGGTTTATATTCCATTTGTGATGTACCATAAGCACCCTTTGGGAAGGAGGAACCACCGTAGCAGGGAGTTAGAATTAAATGAGCTTTAAGATGGTTTCCAACCCAAAGCATTCTGTCGTTTGATGATTCTGTGATACCAAGGTTTGTCTGTGGATCAGCATTTGTTTCCTGCGGGTTATGCTGGAGAAAAATAAAGCTGAATCGCATCAACACGTTGTGTGGGATTTATTTAATGTGATAACATCCTGATGGAAACGAGGAGTTCTTTCACTCGAGGGCTGAAAATCGCAGCCTGTCGAGCTGTCTGCCATGTTTTTAATTCTTTGGCACATTTTTCTTTGGTGCGCTGCTTGTGTTCACACAGTTTCTCACTTCTGCTGCTTTGAAATTAAATTTCTTTGCAGATCTCTCTGGAGACTCACTTTGGACCATATTATTAAAAACAATGAAAGGAAAAAAGCACAATAAAAGAAATGTTTCCCTGCTCTGAAGTTTTGTTTCAGAACCTCTGCTACCCAGTGGGTGTTACGTAGTTTTTACTTTGAAGCTCTGATGAATCACTCGATCTTTGATTTAGGAAATAAAACATTTCCAGGCTGGCATTTGGAGAGGGGTAGGACAAAGCCTGTCCTTTATGGAAGCCACATCTTTGAAGTCACTGGGAGGAGAATTGGATCCTGATAATGCTGGAAAAGTTTCCATTGCAGATTTATTTTCAGCTGCAGATTTATTTTCTCTGCCTAAATTTGGTGCTATCATACCAAATCTCAGCTGAAGGCACAGCCTCAGTGAATATCAGAACTGGGCTCTTTGTAGTCAGCAAGGTACTTTGTGTTACCTCTGCAAACTCTGGTTGTTCTCTGGCTTCTGTGGAAAATTTTTGTTCTAAACTGTTAAAAGCACTATGGAAGGAATTTATATTTTTGCATAAAATGAGGTAAAAAGCAAAGCAGCCTGAATCTCACCCCTAGTGATAGCTATATCAGTTTATACTGATTTCTAATGTGTTTTGCATGAGCATTAAATGTTATATTGAATTTATATAGTTTTTTCCCTCCACTGCCAGATTCTTCCACAGCATTTAAAGGTCTGTGCAATAGACAAGGACAGCAAGCACAGCATTTAAATACATGTTAAATTATAAAATTTAACACTATTTAAAAACAGATTTTGATGCAGATTTGCTCTCAGGCTTCTTTGCAGGTGGATGGCCCCTCAAGAAAGTCCCTGCAGGTGTTTCTGGAAAAGCTCAAGTGCCAAGGCCAGCAAAACCAGGAGACTGTGCCAGTGACAGCAGCTCCCAGCAGCTTCATTTTGAGTGGGAACGTCCACTAGAACAAGAGAGTGGTAAATTTATGGGAAATATCCCTGTGATTAATTTAACAGACACCTGAGGTCACTATTCCCTCACACAAACGGGATCCAGGAAAGGAGGTGCCCTGGGACCTCTCCTCGGGTTGGGGCTGCTCTGCCCTTCCCAGAGAGGGTTTGTTCTGGGCTGCTGTTTTCACTACCTGCTCTCGTTTCGGTAGAAAGCTCCCAGGAATTTAAGAACAGAACCAAATTAATGTCTTACACTTATTTTTTCCTATTCACTCCCATATAAATGGGGGATTCAGAGCAGCGTGCACAGCACCTCCACATCCCAAACCATAAAAACATCCTCATTTAACAGCAGGATTTTAGTGACAGCATCCAGATGGAAGCATGGATGTGCACTAACAATAAAACACCTTTCTGATCTTTCCTGGTGCCCAGTTTAGTTTTGGGAGGATCCTGATGACAACTGACAATTTTGTTCCTTTCCCTATTGCATGAAGTCAGGATTTTGAGGAAAGGAGCAGTTTCCATTCCAACAGCAGAGGAGTCTCCAGGATTCAGAGGGGGGAATTAAAGGCAGGGTTTTTAATGGGAGCAGTTTCAGGATCCCAGGTGGAGGCAGCAGCTCCCAGTGCCTCCGAGGACATTCCTGGGCAGGGACAGACTGTGCCTGGCCTGTGTGTGAGGTGGCAGCTCCTGGGTTTATTCCAAGCCAGGAATAGCTCCCAGTTTGTAATCAGACATTGACACCTTAAGTCTTTGCTTTGATATTTTTCAGATTCTGGGCTGTTTAGGTGGGTAGTTCTGGGTTTCACATTCAGAGCTCCTGAGCTCTCTGCACAGAGCAGGGACACAAAACAATTCCTGCTCCAGCTCGGCACCAAGGACAACTTTCAGGGCAGGAACAAAACCAAGGGTGAAGGGAGAAGGAAAAGCAAGGAGGATGGAGCTGCATGAGCTGGAGCTGGAATTGGCCAATGAACTGCAATGTGCTGCTGGAGCAGAACTGATCCAAGTGTGAGCCCTGGTGCCTTGGAGCCCATTCTGGGACCATTTTGGGTCACCCTGGGTGTGGCCCAGCCGGGCTCTGGCACTGCCCAGGTGTGTCCAGGGAGGCCTTGGAATAAATCCTTGCTTTATCCTCCTGCCCTGGTTGGAATCTGCTCCAGGGCAGCCTGGAGAAGGCCTCATCTCCAAAGCAGAGCTCTCCTTACCTTTCATGGATTGCAGCTGGGGAGACACAAACTGATAATTCCAGCAAGGGCTGCTGCTTCAGCTTGTCCTCTGTGGTGTGAGCAGGAGGAAGAACATTCCCTGACTCCACTGGGACACGGCAATTCCGGGGGCTGCTCACTGTGTGTTCACCTGCACTAAATTTACTGGGATAATGCTCCAATTATTTCCAGTTCTTGCCTATTTCTTCAGTCCTTATGAGGAATCCAATTAGCAATCCAATTTCTAGTGCGAGCCACCAGCATTATCACTGCTGAACTCCAGAAGCAGGAACAAAAGGAGCCAGGAGAACTCCTTTAAAATAGCTTTGTGACAGGGATCTGGATATTGTGACATTCCTCTCTCAGCTGATGGAGCTGAAACTGGGTTGCATCACCAGCTTTAATGAGCGTTGTCACAGCACAAATACCCGTGGGTCAGCTTCCTTTCCGTGTGTGTGTGTGAAACTTGCACATCAAACATGTTGGATATCTCTGGAAGTGCTGCCCTGTGTCAGGGATAACTCCCAGCCCTGCTGAGGCAGCTGGGAAGAGCTGGATGGGTTTGTGAGCATCCTCTGCTTCCTAAATCCCTGGGATCTTTTAAAAACTCCCACTGTGCCTGTTGTGGGCTTACAAAGAGCAGGATTTTTCTTAGCAGCCTTTATAAACCAAAATAACCCGAATCATATTGAGCTGCTCAAACGAGGAGACATCCCAGATTAATGAAGGTATATTTAGATTAGATATGAGGGAGAAATTGTTCCCTGTGAGGGCCTGGCACAGGTGCCCAGAGCAGCTGTGGCTGCCCCTGGATCCCTGGCAGTGCCCAAGGCCAGGCTGGATGGGCTTGGAGCACCTGGGACAGTGGGAGGTGTCCCTGCCCATGGCAGGGGTTAGGATGGGATGGGATTTAATTTCCTTTCCAACCCAAGCCATGCTGGGATTCTATGAAGTTGTGGTAACANTTCCTCTTGCCTTTGGTAACCCGTGTCCCAGCTGAAACATCTCCTGCCACGAAAGGAATCCTGCTGGGAGGTGGGGTGAGCTGAGAGCTGCTGGGAGAGGACAGTGTGGGCATCAGGAGAGCTTCAGGTTGGATATCCAGAAGAATTCCTGCACTGGAGGAGTGGCTCAGCCCAGGGTAGTGCTGGGGTCACATCCCTGGAACATTCAAACAACACTGGATGTGGCACTTTGGGATATGGTTTAGTGAGTTGATGATCTTNAAGTGTGGGCATCAGGAGAGCTGCAGGTTGGATATCCAGAATTCCTGCACTGAAGGAGTGGCTCAGCCCAGGGTAGTGCTGGGGTCACATCCCTGGAACATTCAAACAACACTGGATGTGGCACTTTGGGATATGGTTTAGTGAGTTGATGATCTTGGAGATCTTTTCCAGCCTCAGTGATTCTGTATTTAATTCTGTGAGCAGGAAAATGAGTGTATTTTTCACTCTGAGTTCTCTGATGAGAGAGCCTGAGAAGAGTGATAGAATTACTTTGCACATTATTCCTGTTCAAAAGCTGCACATAAAAATTACAGGTAGAGTTGACATTTCCAGACTTCACTTTCCTGACTTTCCTTGCCTCACTCTGTCTGGCTGGAGACAAAACCAGTGAAAATGCCAAAAATACAGTTCAGAGAATGAAGATTGCTTTAACAATCAGGGAAGGAAAATACGGAAAAAGGAGGAAGAGTGGGAGAAGGACAAGGACGCTCTGTCCACCCAGGGCTTCACCAGACCACCGGGACATTTTAGCATTAAACATCTTCCCTAAAAGTGCTGAGATTTGCTAAAATTTACTCCTGCTTCTTAATTAGCCATTATTTCCTTTTGCTGCAGTCCTCGCTGGTGGCGTTTCCCTGTTACAATTATGCAGCGAGATAAATTCCCGGGGGGGGGGGGATGTCGCAATTGTCGTGGGATGGATCTTTCCCCACCTCTCCCACCTGGCTGGCACAGGCAGGACACGGAATGCTGACACATCCCTGGGAAAAGGTGTTTGTGCAGGTCCTGCTGAGCCAGAACGTTGCAAAACCAGGGCTCCCTGCATGGCCCAGGGAGTGGAAACTTCCCGAGCTGATCCCGCTGCTGCAGCTCATTATTTATTTAGGAGTTTATATGAAAGATGAGCCCAGGGATGCTCGTTTGGCAGGTGAAGATTTCTTGGGGAAAAGAGGCCACGGAGCCAGAGCTGCTGTGAGGGGCTGTTTCAGGTGGATGGAGGGGATTGGAGAGGAATGGTTTGGGTTGGAAGGGGACTTAAAACCCATCCAGTGCCACCCTTACCATGGGGACACCTTCCACTGTCCCAGGCTGCTCCAAACCCTGTCCAGCCTGGCCTGGGCCATTCCAGGGATGGATCAGCCCCAGCTTCTCTGGGCACCTGTGCCAGGGCCTGCCCACCCTCCCAGGAGAGGATTTCTCCCCAATATCCACTTCTGATGCTGAGCTGGGTGTGGGGCTCTGAGGTATTTTGGTGCCACTGAAACACATCTGTGATAAGGAAGAGCTTTTGGATATCAAAATTAGCCAGAATTTGGATACCAATTCCCTCAGATTATTGGATAGCACGGGAGGCACCTGTAGCCAGCTGTGGGAGGTTTGGGCACAGGAAGCACTTGGAATTTTTTGATGTGTCTCCACACCAAGCAGGGACAGCTGGGTGGAGGTACCCACACCTCAGTTCCCGTCTGATTCCGCTTGATTTCACCTTTAATTCTCACACGGGGAGAAATATTGGAAAAGGAAATGAAAAATGTGTGGAGAAAACCTCTTGGGATGGATTATTTACCTGAAGTGAAATACCAGACATGTCCCAAATTCCCCCTGGGCAAGGCACCATCGTGTCCAGAGCTGGACGTGTCGAGTTAGTTTGCAGCATCTTTTTTTTGAGCCTTCATAAATCCCTCAATCCCTGTGCATTTGGCAGATAATTACTGCCTCAGTGAGGCTTCTCTCTTGTGCAATTTGTGGCTGTGGGAAATGCAGGGAGCTGCTGGAAGTTCTTTCCTCTGCCAGCCCGCTGGGCGAGGCTGCTGCTCCCCATCTTTAATTGCGGTGCTGCAATCCCACCCCAGCCCTGTCCATGCCAGTCTGCCTCATCCTCAGCCTGGCCTCCCTTGTTTCATGTCAAATCCCCCGTGCTGAACATCTCACCTGCATTTTCTCCCCCTGTTCTTTTTTATTTTTTAAGTACCTAAAGCTCCTAAAAATGAGTGTGACTCATCCTAGGGTATGACCTTGAAATAAAGAGATATTTCTGATTTACTCCAGGATTACAAAGCCAAGAAAGGAGCTGCCAGAAAAAATAACGGGAACAGCACCCTGGCTGCCAATGGATCTATTCCTGACCCTGCCACAATTTACCTTCATTTCTGTAAGAAAAACAGAATCTGCTTTATTTTTTTAATATAGATTTGCCAGATTTCCCCTATTTTCCATCACGTGGCTATTTCCCCTCTCCTCTTTGTCCTGGGTCTTCACTTCCTCCTGCCTGAGCATATTCCAGCACTGAGATTCTTATTTTGATGCAGAGGGTGCATGGTTTTAATTTCCCTTTTGAACCCAGACTAATGTGTGTTGGTAATTGAGGAGGGCTATAACTTACATTAGGCCACATCAGACAATTTCCACAGCCTGTTTTGAGCTTGGACCTCCTGATTCCAGTGAAAAGGAGGCCTTGGCCATCGAGGCTGTACTGAAAGCCCAGGATCAGCAGAGTTTATCAGCTCTTACCTGTCCTGATGGAGCAACTGCTGAGAGAAGGGTGGAGCAGGCAGGGATGATGACAAGTGGGAATTCTTGGAGTGAATTCCGACCTCCACCCTTGAATCAGAGCCTTCCAGCCAGGGAGTTTCCATGGAAGTTGCCTGGAGATATTCTCAGGATTTGGGCTCCTCAGACTCAGCCCAAGGATTGCTTGTTGGAAGGCAAAAAAAGGACAGTGTTGATGGGGCTCTGTGGAGTGCAGGCTGAATTTTCCTGGCTGTGTGTGAGGACAGAGACAAGAGGAGCCCATTTCCTTTTATCTTTGCTTGGGACAAGCTCAGATCCAGCCTTTGGAGCACCTCAGGAGGCATCAGACCTCCCTTGTCAGCTCACAGACACTGAATTTTCAATGTCCTGAGGTTCTTTGCCCTGAACATTTCATGATTTTCAGCTCCTTGATTCCCCTGACTGCAGATTTGCAGCAGGGCTGCTTTGGGTGGTTTGATGTTGGATCTGAGAATCTGCATTTTAAATAAGAGTCCAGCTTTGCTCCTGACTTCCCGGTTTTTGGCTTTGTGGGAGGATTTCAGGATATTCAGCTGTTGTTTGGTGTTTGAGGGAAAAATCATTGAAATTCTTTGGGTAGGGGTGAGAGGACAGAGCTGCTTTTGCTGCCTGAATATCGATCATTCTGTGTGATTAATTCTTCCATCTTCTGTGAGATTTAATTTGCAAATCTGCCTGTTCTGCTTTAATTTCAGTGCTCAGCCTGGCACGTGGCCACTTGTCCACGTCTGTGCCCTGGGGTGCAGCAATTCTTCTGGGAGAATTGTCCCAATTTTGGCTCTCAGTGGTGCTGCACGAGTGTAATTTGCTGTTCATGTGCTTCTCCTGACTCTCCTGCACCTGCTGGGCTTCTTTTACCGTGGCTTAAATAATTGTGTGCATTTTTGGATTTTTTCCCTAACTTCCAAATAATTAGGGAATTAAATTCAGACGTGGAGCACCCAAAGGAAGAATTTTAGATTATGGTTGACACACAATGATGAGAAAACCTTAAAAAAAAAAAACAAAAACAAAAAAAAGAACATAAATCGAGGAATTTTTCCTGGAATTCTGAGTAAATTGCACACTCAGAGGTGCAGGGGCACTGGTGGTGATCCTGATCCCTGCGTTCCCTGGGGAGCAGCACAAAGGAAAAGGTCCTTGGGGAGCTGTTTTTTAATAGTTTTGGGTAAAAGCTGCCCGCAGGGAGGAAAGTTCTGGAGGTTCATGGTCTGGGCACGGTGATGTGTTGTGGCCCTCAGTAATGGATTTGGGAGGTGATCCATGAAATTGGCCAGGAAACCTTTGTGGCAGGAGCAATGTGAGCTCTGATGAGATGAAATTAAGAAAATGAGTTTTAAACAAGAGGTGTATGGTGCTGAGCCCCAGCATTTCTCATCCCTAAATTAATGGGGCATTTGCACTTTCAGGGTCACTGCAGCTGGAATTGGAGCCTCTCCTGTTCTGCTTCTGTTCCCTTTTGCACTGCTGGATTCTTGGTTCTGTTTGCTCTTTTAATTTGGATTATTTTTGGTGTGAACCCTTCCAGCTGCTGTGCTACAATTAGCCCAGTGGAGCAATTAACTACAATTAACACGGAGCTATAATGAAGCAGCAGAAAAGAGTCTTTGATGAAGAGCCTGACATCACAACCCTCACAGGAGAGCTGTACTGGGCATACTGGTGCTACTGGGAGCTCCAAAATTCCACCCTCCCACCTTAGCGTGCAGCTGGGATCCCGTGGAAACCTCTTCCCATTGTCCAGGGAAAAAGAAAAATTGTCCCCATGGAAAAAGAAAAATTGTCCCCACGGAAAAAGAAAAAATTGTCCCCATGGAAAAAGAAAAAATTGTCCCCACGGAAAAAGAAAAATTGTCCCCAGGGAAAGAGAATTCAGAGCTGGAAGAGCTTCCTAAGCTGTGCTGTGGTCTCAAGCTGTTGAAAGTGTTATCTCACCTCCTCTCTCTTTTAGCTGGAGAAAAAAAAAAAAAGGCTTCTGTTGCCTGCTGAGTGCCAAAAATCCTTGGAAGCCTCCTGCTGGAACCCAGTGATTTGGAATATTAAGCAGGGAGAGTTATTCCAGCTTTTCTGGATGCAAAGAGAAGGGAAAAGGGCTGGGGGAATCTCAAGAGGTTTTTAGCAGAGATTGTTTTCAGCAGCTTCTTTCCTTCCTAGTAAATACCTCTTCCCTAAACCCTTTAAAATTTAGTAAAAAAGGTGAAGAATTCTCACCAAAAATTAATTTTTACTTGGTTAAAACTGCAGGGACCCTCCCAAAAAGCACCTGCTGCTGTTTCCCTGCCACTTCCTGCACCTCCCAAAGGCAAACAAAGGGAACAGGCACAATAAGGAAGAAAATTTTGGTGCATGGATGCCACTGTGGGAATCCTGAACCAAGCCCTCTCCTCGTTCTGTTTGCCAAAGGAAATGTTTCCAGAGCAATATTCCATCGGGCTCCTGGAGATAGGAGCTCCAGCTTTTGCATTCCTGTAAAAAACTTTTCCTCGTGCTCTGAAAATTGAGTTTGGTGTCGTGGGGAGGAAATCCACTTTTTAAGGAATTAAAAATTAATGGGCACAGTGACGAGGAGGTGCCCTGGCACTGACACCATGGCATTATCTGGATGAGCAGAATCTTTGGAGATAGAATTTAAACCCACTTGGAGATAGAATTTATCCCAATATTCTCATTTTTTTCACCTCCAATGTTGGGATTATAACTTCTAGTCTATTTTACAGACTCTTTTAAGAGGAATTATCACAGGTTTTGCCATTTCTCCTTGGCACCTCGTGTTTGCAGGTTACCAGCTGGGATAATCTGTCAGGATAGCTCCTGCTGGAGCCCAAACCTCTCAGCTGAGCCCTCAGCACACTCAGGTATTTGTTAATGCCTTCATTTCAAGCAGATCTGAGGGTTTTTCCCCCCTCTAGAATCAGGAGAGTTCTTGGGCTGGAGCTCACCTCAGATCCATTTAAAAGATTCTCAACCTTTGCTCCAAAACATTCACCACAAAATAATTCATCTGCCACGGTGCCAGCCCGGCCCACACACATCCAGGATATTTATGAATGAGTGGAAGACACAGAAGAGCTGAGTCACGCAGCCAGAGGTCGTTTCTGAAGAATAAAATTTTATTTTTTTTTTTTGGCTGAAAAAACTGCATACACATGTTCAGATCTGGGCAACCTTCACCACATGTCTTCGTTTCCAAACCAACTTGTGCTTTGAAGCATGCAGGAGCCCACTGCAGCTTGAGGAAGAAGTTAAGAGGATTTGTATTATTTTTCAAACCTAGAACTGTGCAAACATCATTTGAAAGCTATTTACATTTTGCACCTCTCACTTCTACTAACAGGAGCATCAGCTGGTGGAGACGTGCAGTGTGCAGCTGTAATTTATGATTTGACATCCACGTTTGATTTGTGTATGGTGAAAACCAAACAAACCTCCCATTGTTCCAAAACCTCCCCACAGGCAGTGGCAATAAATCTAATTTCTTTGTAAATGAGAACCTCTTTAAGCCTTCCCTGCAGGTATTAAAATATTATTTCCACCCTGGATCCTCTTCCCGGCTGATTTGCTGCCTTGGTGAGTGGGAGCAGCAAGAAAAGATTTTGATTTTCATCAGAGAGGGCAGGAGGGCGCTGAGACGGAGCAGGGCTGCTTCTTCCTGCCATCCTCACTGAGCTGCAAGATGAGACGGAGAATTCTTTCCAAAAAGAAAATATTTTAGACCATCTGAACTCAGATGCAGGAACTCAGACGTGAAAAAAGCCGGATTTAAGTTCATCCTCCTGTTGCTTTCTCTTCCAAGTTCCCCTCCCATCCATTAAAGTCAGGAACCAGCCAGACGCGAGCCCTCCGATCCTGCTGGATATCCTCATTTTTTATCTCCTCGGAGCTGGCCAAGGAGACCCTGCTGGTGGAACTTTGGGTGTGATGAGGCACCAGCAGAGTCTCTCCGGAGTGGGCGGATGGGGCTGCTGGGGCTGGGAGCTGCTGGGCCCCATTCCAGGCTCTGTGTCCCAATCCCGGAGCGTTCCCGCACCCGGCTCCTCGCTCTGCTCTCCAGCCCCCCGACGTGAAGCAAGCAGGGATTTCCTAAGATCCAAATTCATCAGGAACACGATTTCACCGAGCTGCAAAGAGCTGCTGGGCCCCGCCGGGGGCCGGCCTCAGTTCAGCCCCGCGCCCTCCGCCCGGGGCCCGAAAATCTGCGAGAAGAACTCCAAGGCCAGGCGCACGTGGATGGGCACGAAGACGTAGGCGGTGTAGGCCACCATGGCCAGCACGGTGACGGTGATGGTGTGGAACATGGACTGCTCCCAGGGCTCCAGCACGTAGCTGCACGTCACCAGCTGGTACTGGTAGTACAGCCAGTACAGGTAATCCTTCACCCTCCTCACGTCCATCCTCAGCTCCTGGGGGGCAGCGGAACGCCTGGAGTGACAGAAATTGGGATTGTGGCCGGGGGGATCTGTCCCGAGCTGGTGGTAAATTGTATCCCCATTCTGTCTGTTTAGCTCAAAAATAAGTTGTTTTTCTTTTTATAA
>VZTB01020382.1:31451-46351 GCA_013397245.1 Thryothorus ludovicianus
GGGATGCAACGCAGCGGAATGCAACGCACCGGGATGATGCGCACTGGGCTGCGGGAGCACCGGGCTGCAGCGCACCGGGATGCACCGGGATGCAGCCCGCCGGGATGCACCGGGATGCAGCACACCGGGATGCAGTACANTTCCTCCTCCCTCCCTCCCTCCTCCCCCGTTCCTCACCTCCGCCCGCTCTCTGCCGCGGCCCCGGGCCGGTCCCTCGGCCCCGCCCGCTGCCGCAGCCGCTGCGCTCGGGCTGGCGGCGCCGGCGAGCGGGGGAGGAGGAGCGGCGGAGCCGGAGCTCGGGGAAACCCGTGGGATGGAGCAGGCTGGCACCTCCGGGACGCCGGCTGTTTCCCTGGAGCGCCGTGCTTCCCTGGATTTTCCCGGCGTCATGCGCTCGGCGGCCGCGCTGCGGGATGCGCCAGAGCTGCCCCGCACTGAGCGGCTTCTTATCGCACCCCTCTATCGCGACAGACACCCTTCATATCGCGCCCCTCTGTCGGCAGGTGCCTGCGAGCATCCCGGCTCGCAGTGGGATGGGGCTGGAGCTGCAGCGCGGAGTTCCAGCGGGAGGAGAGGGGATTTGGGATGAGTTCCCATTGAGCAGGTACCCCCAGGTGTCAGGTGAGGCGTTTCCAGAAAGGAGAGATGGGGATGGACAAGAATTTACAGGGCTTAATCCGAAATCCTGTGGAATACATCACCCTGCCAATCGTGAGGCTCAGGTTTCTGCGGTTTATTCTGTCCCACAGAAACAAAAACTCAATTTAGCGTCCTGCTCGCTATCAAACATCTACTTTAGAACATAACTATGCAGTTTAAATGAGAAATAAAAGTGTCAGGAATGCTTTCCCCCCGATTTTCCCCTGGAGCAGCAGATTCCAGGCACAATCTCCAGGCACAAAGTGTCGCTGTTCTGGCACCCACAAAGGAACCGTTTCGAGGGCCAGGTGTACCAGCTGCGGCTAAAGCTGCTCTTTTCCTGTTCGAACACATTTTAACGACGCTTTCAAACTGCTCTTTCCTTTAAAAGGCGCTTGCACAAACAGAGCCGGGCAGGTGACAAAGGGGCCACCGGGATGTGACTCTTTCATTCCCAACCCAGCAATGCCTCTTTCTGCCGCTGCTGTTTTTATGGATGTTCAGTGTGGAACTGATGCTTGCTTAACCTTTGGTATGAAAATATTCACGTGCAAAGGCTTTGTTTGAAATTTTAAATGTCCCTTTCTAGCTCGGAGCAGAGCTCCTGCCTGTCCTGGAGCTCTGTGATGTGTCTGGCCACAGCTGGGGTGGTGAAATCCCAGAGTGGGCAGAGGCTGAAATGGCCAAAGTGGTTTTGCCGGTGATCAGAGGTGGGTGGGTGTCACCCCATCCCCTAAAAATCCTGGCAAAAGCATTTTGGGGTTATCAGGGCACTTGCTCCACACGACAGGTTAATTCAGGATATTTATTCCAGGGGCTCCTCTTTGCAGAGGGGAGTTTACAAAAAACGGCCCCTCAGTCAAATGAGCACCCTGATGAGCTTCTGCTTGCACAGAGCCCCTGAATCTTGGAATCATTGAGGTTGGAGAAGACCTCCATTGAGTCCAAGTGTTCCCAAAGCCACCTCCAAACCCAAATGCCACATCCCCACAGCTTTTAAATCCCTCCAGGGATGGGGATTCCACCTTGGGCAGCTGTGCCAGGGCAGGGCAGCCCTTTCCAGGAAGAAATTGTTCTCAGAATCCAAAGTGAACCTCCCCTGGCACAACCTGAGGCTGTTCTCTCATCTCTGGCATAAGATCCCAAATCCCCCCCGGCTGTCCCCTCCTGGCAGGAGCTGTGCAGAGCCACAAAATGCCCCCTGATCCCCCTTTTCTCCAGCCTGAGCCCCTTCCCAGCTCCCTCAGAGATTCTCCATTCCCTTCCCAGCTCCCTCAAGAATTCTCCAGCCCCTTCCCAGCTCCCTCAGGAATTCTCCAGCCCCTTCCCAGCTCCCTCAGGGATTCTCCAGTCCCTTCCCAGCTCCCTCAGCCTCTCCTGGTGCTCCAAACCCTTCACCCTCCAGGTGAACTCAGCAGTTGCTGTAGAGGAAGGTTCAGTGTTGTAAAAACGCCTTTGACACACTGTGGCTGATGGAATGGAGCAGGATTTGCCTCCCAATGAATTTCAGATTTGCTGATAATCGAGTTTTGTTTGCCTTGAGACAAGACGGGGCTGGAAGGGCCCTGCCAGGCCCTGCTGGTGTTTCCAGAGGGAAGAACCTCCCCAAGTCAGAATTGACAGAATTCAGGATTAACAGCTCTTTTCTGAGAAGTAGGACAGGGTTTAATGGAAAGGAGGCTGTGGTTTGATTTTCCAGGCTCTGCTGCTGAGGGAGATTTATTGTTTATCTGCTCTGCTTCCCCCTGAGCCTCCTGCTCCTTCCTTCCCTGACTCAGGAGAAGCTTCTGGCTTGGCCCTTGCAAGGAATGAAAAGCAAATTGATGAAACAACAACAAAAAGTGAACAACAACAACAAAAAAAAGCCCTCAAAAAAAAAAAAGAGAGACACGAAGAATAAACTTTTGATTTAAGTTTTCTTTTAGAGCAGAGTTCGAAAAGGAGAGACTTTACGTGGTTGAATAAATTTATTTATAAACCCAACCCTTGCTTTTTCCAGCTGCAGGATGACCCTTCTGCACTGAGCAAAGGAGCCCCAAACCCTCCCAATGCCTTAAAATCAGGCAAATAAAATAAAAGATGAGGAACACAACTACATTTAATTTCCGACTTCCTCAGGGTTATCATCCTCCTGCTCCAGACCTGCTTGAACCTTGGCCTTCCCTAAAAGCCCTGTGCTTGTCATGGTAAAAATCAGACCAAATTACCTGTGCAGAGTAGATAAAAACACTGGAGTTTGCTTCCTTGTCTCCCCAGGGGCTGCTCTGGCAGATCTGCTCCCTTCCTGCTTTGGCCCCTGGGGATTTGTGTTAATTATTGCTGGGGATTCCAGCCTGGCTTTGGCTCCTGCAGGAAACCTCCAGCTCAGCCCCTGGGGACAGGAATAAAATCCCTGCCCTGCCAGAAAGGCCAACATGGCATTTCCAGGGCCTGGGAATATTTCCTGAGTTTTTGGGCTCTGTCAGAGCCCTGCAGCTGGGATTTCCTTTGAAATTTTTTGCCAAATCACTTCATGGTCCCTTCTGAGAAATTCTCATTTATGGGAATCTGTTTATGGGTGCATTCAGTGGGTTTGGGATTGTTTATCAAAGGCCTCAGTATCAATTACAATATCAATATTAATTAACGAGGAGAACCCCTTGGCTTTATCTGGTTCTTCTCAGGGTCAGGATTAAAAGCACGAGAGGCAGAATTCTTGTTGGGACTTGGATGTTTATTAACTCTTATCTACTTTATATCCTCACTGGCCGTGAGTGCTGCTCCATGCTGAGTGACCAGAGCAGAAATGGAGGCCAGAGTTCTGTCTGCAAGGACTTTTAAGCCTAAACTGCCCAATTATGAGATGCCAACTAATTTATTTTTACTTTAAACCCAATAACAAATCACCCATGTTCTGCACTGAGGATTTTTCCAACCAATCCCACAAAACCACCCAAACTTGGGAAAGGGAAGGAGAAGGAGAAGGGGAAGGAGAAGGAGAAGGAGAAGGAGAAGGAGAAGGAGAAGGAGAAGGAGAAGGAGAAGGAGAAGGAGAAGGAGAAGGAGAAGGAGAAGGAGAATACACCCTACACCGTTCCTCTTATTACATATATATTATTTGAACCAGCCACCTTAAATTCTAAATTTTTTCACCCTGTGGTTTAACACACTTCTATCCAACTCCACTCTCACAATCTCAGTGCTCTCACTCAATTTTGGAAGCCTTTCCCAAGGCCTCAGGTCAATGCAGTGTCTGTGAGGATCTGTCTGAAATCCTCTGTGCTCCGCGTTCTGACAAATTAATGTTCTGGGTTAATTGGCCTGCACCCAGCTGGGGGAGAGGCTGGGTGGAATTCTGGGATCAGGAAGAAGTCATTAAAGATAAAGGAATAATCAGTTTGGAGAACAAGGGCTGGGCAGGATCTCCAGTGCTGGGTGAGGCACATTCTCACATCCCTGCTTCCTGCTCTGTCCCTTGGCCAAGATTGAATTGCTCCAGCCAGGCTGGGCTCTGGATGAGCAGTGTGTGATCTCCTGGGATTACTGGGATAACTGGGATTTGTTCCTGACCTGGAGATCCCAGCGTGTCCATACTCCCACCCTCCCTGGGGTTCCAGGTGGGAATCCCCATCCCAGGCTGCCAATGCCTGGGTTGCTCCCGTCACTGCTTCCAGAGCATTCCAGAGGAAAATCCAGTTGCTTTGGGAGGTTCCCTGTGGAGAAGGCAGCTGGGTTTGGGGTGCTCTGGGAGGAATCACCCCTTGAACAGATCCCCCCCTGTTGCTGGAGAAGATTTTCCCCTGGATAAGGCCCAGCTTTGAGATCAGTCCCACTCATTCTAGTACCAGTTCTTCATGGGAAATTTCCTTCAAATGAGGAATTCTTCCCATATCTGGTTTTCTTTTTTTTTTTGTTTTGTTTTGTTTCCCTTTATATAGATTACTGCTCCCAATGCAAACGGGTTTGAGCAGTGCAGGTCTCTCAAAATCTTGATTTTTGTCTTCTAAAAATTCCATTTTGGGAAGTTATCCTGGGAAAATGTTTGGTTTAGAGCACTGTGCTTGTCCTGGATGGATCCGGCTGGCTCAGGGTCTGTGGGGTCATTAATTCTTGGGGCTTTGGACAGGGTGGGATTATTGGGGCGTCCTGTCAGACTGGATGATCCCTGTGGGGCCATTCCACCCGGGATATTCCCTGATTTTCGTGCTTCAGCTGCAAACCCGTCCCTGGCAGAGCTGTTGGGAGCTCCTGGAGCTCCCTCTTGTGCTGAGCAGAAATTCCCGCATTTCCTAAAACCTCCCGAGTTTTCCTTCCCCATCCCGCTCCTGCCCTGCCATTCCTGGTCCTCTGCCAGCCTGAAATCCCTTTTGCTGTCCCCATTCCAGCTCGAGGGGACGCCTGGCACAGCTGGCACCGCAGCTGGAGCCTCTGGCACCTCCCTGGAACCGGGACAATCCTGCCCACCTCTGCACATTTCACTCCTTCTCCCTTCCCAAGGGAAAAACAAGAGATGGAAATGATAAAAAAAGAGATGGAAATGAAAAATAGGAGATGGGAATGGAAGAGAAGAGATGGGAATGGAAAAGAAGAGATGGAAGTGAAAAATAGGAGATGGGAATGAAAAAAATAAGTGATGGAAATGAAAAATAAGTGATGGAAATTAAAAAGAAGAGATGGAAGTGAAAAATAGGAGATGGAAATGAAAAAATAAGAGATGGAAATGAAAAAAAAAGATGTGGGAATGAAAAATAGGAGATGGAAATGAAAAATAGGAGATGGAAATGGAAGAGAAGAGATGGGAATGAAAAAGAAGAGATGGAAATGAAAAATAGGAGATGGAAATGAAAAATAGGAGATGGAAATGGAAGAGAAGAGATGGGAATGAAAAAGAAGAGATGGAAATGAAAAATAGGAGATGGAAATGAAAAATAGGAGATGGAAATGGAAGAGAAGAGATGGGAATGAAAAAGAAGAGATGGAAATGAAAAATAGGAGATGGAAATGAAAAATAGGAGATGGAAATGGAAGAGAAGAGATGGGAATGAAAAAGAAGAGATGGAAATGAAAAATAGGAGATGGAAATGAAAAATAGGAGATGGAAATGGAAGAGAAGAGATGGGAATGAAAAAGAAGAGATGGAAATGAAAAATAGGAGATGGAAATGAAAAATAGGAGATGGAAATGGAAGAGAAGAGATGGGAATGAAAAAGAAGAGATGGAAATGAAAAATAGGAGATGGAAATGAAAAATAGGAGATGGAAATGGAAGAGAAGAGATGGGAATGAAAAAGAAGAGATGGAAATGAAAAATAGGAGATGGAAATGAAAAATAGGAGATGGAAATGGAAGAGAAGAGATGGGAATGAAAAAGAAGAGATGGAAATGAAAAATAGGAGATGGAAATGAAAAATAGGAGATAGGAATGAAAAAGGAGAGATGGAAATGAAAAAATAAGTGATGGAAATGAAAAATAGGAGATGGAAATGAAGTCACTTTGCTCCTGCCCTAATCCTGGTGAGATCCTGGTGGGATTTTGGTGGGATCCTGCTGGGATCCTATGGGATTCCTGTGCAGAGGCAGCAGTTGGACTTTAATGATCTGTTCCAACTCAGGACATTCCGTGATTTGAGTCAGGAGATCTAAAAAATACAATGCATTTTACAATTATTTATAATTTCTTGTTGTTATACATCCCCCTGTTTATTTTTTGGAGATATTTTGCTGCTTCTGCTGCTTCTGGGTGAGTTGCAGAGGAGGTGGAGAGTTTTAAGCATCTCTTCCAAAGGCATCACTGGGAATTTTCCCTCTGATTTTACTGTGGATCCAAAGCCCTTGCAGTTTGTAGATCAGAAAAAAATAAAATTCTCACTCTCCTTTGCTTTTTTAATTCCCTAAGTACCATAAACTCCCCAAATTCTTTGAGTCCAGCACACACCCACAGTTTTATTTTTGCTTCCTGCTGTGATTTTTTAGGTGCTGTAGTGCTCTGACCTGTGCTGGAATTTGGATTTTATTACAGTCTGGGTTTGCAGGAGCCGAGAAGAATTTGGGTGAAAGGAAACCAGAGCTTTCCATTTCCTCATTTCCTCATTTCCTCATTTCCTCATTTCCCCATTTCCTCATTTCCTTATTTCCTTATTTCCTTATTTCCAAGGAGTGTTGCAATCAGCGAAATCCCCTGCAAAGGGACTCTGTGCCACGGGATCCCCTCTGAATTAAATCTCCAAGGCTTCCATCTCGTAAAATTCTGATTAACGCGGGCAGTGGATGCTGAGTGGATTTGCCAGGATTTAAAAATGATTCCAGAGGCTTTGCTGGAGCTGCTGGAGGGGATGAGAGCCCTGGCCCGAAGGAAGGAGCCGCTCTCACCTCCCACCGGCAATTCCAGCCCCGCTCGTTCTCCCCGAAATCTGGCACCGGGCACAAGGAGGGCAACAATCCCAAAAAAAGAAGCAAAGCCAAGGCTCTTGAGGACGGTTTTGTTTCTCAAACACACGAGGAAAGGAACATTCCCCAGGAAAAAAGGGTGTCCATGGCAGCCCGGGGCCGCCTCACAAAGGGACAGCCCGGGGCAAAAGGGGAGCCGGGGAATTTTATCCCTTTCCCCTTCGGCTGTCTCAGTTTCCAGAGGACACAATGGAGGAGTTTCTTAGCCCAGACCTCCCGACAAAGGTTTGGGATAACACCCAGAGGAATTTGTTTCACATCCCAAAAGGCTTTAAAACCCAGCCCCAGTGTGGGAGTGGAGCTCAGAATAATTCCTGAGCTGTAATTCTGGCGTCTCCCAGAAATAACTGCTTGGAATCTGCATTTCGGGACTCTGAGACTGGAACAGGCACCGGAAAGTTCTCCAATAACTCCCCAAATGGTTATTTTTGGGAAATAGACGCTTTAGGATCTCCTAGCCAGTGAATTTGAAGGGCAATAAATCCATATTTAGGTGCTGCCATCCTGCAGATTTAGGGGATTTGGACCAATTTTTGCTGCAGGGGTTGTGGGACCCACAGGCACAGACTGATGCAGATTTTCCCCATCTCATCTCCCCCCGATATCTGAATTTTATTAACACCAAATGCAATGAGATTGAATTTACAGGGAGATCATTTTATTCCTCTGAATCCTATGAATGCACTTTCCCTAGTCAAGCATTTAAAATCCTACATGAGCCATTGCTCTTTTTCGATGTAAATGAAATAATTTTTACCCCATGCATTATTTAAATTTCTCATCACAAATTAATCCTCTCTTCCCCCAATCTTAAGCTGAAAACAGAACAACTGAAAAGGCAAAATCCAAAGATTATTTTCTCTTCTCATTTTCAGGTTTTATTTCTCTCAAGCATTTAATTCACAATTTGATAATTTGGAAAACAAAAGCAAATTTAACACCCAAATTTGCTCTCAGTGAAGGAAATTTAATGTGTTCTGCTCTCGTAGAGATTTTTTATTTTTCCTTTACCCCTTTCCACACTCCCAGCTCGGGGAGGGGATTGTGAGGCCGAATCTGCATTTTAAACACAGGGGGAACCTTGCAGAAATAAATGGAATAATTCCTTCTCCTTTGGGTCCTCGATGTCCAGACAAATTCCTCATGAGTGGTACCCAGAGTGATGGAAGAGGAGCATCCCAAAATCCCAAAAAATTGGTGCTAAATCCCCAAATCGTCCAAGCAGCATCCCAGGGTTTGAGGGAAGGGTTTGAGGGAAGGGTTTGATTCCCTGGGATTTCAGTGACATTTGCTCCTTGCAGGGGACATTTCCAATCCCCGGTTTGAGTTTGGTTCCCTGGGATTTCAGTGCCACCTTCTCTGCAGGGAACCTTTTGTATCCCAGGGTTTGATTTCCTGGAATTCCAGTGACTTTTGCTCCTTGCAGGGGACATTTCCAATCCCAGGTTTGAGTTTGGTTCCCTGGGATTTCAGTGCCACCTTCTCTGCAGGGAACCTTTTGTATCCCAGGGTTTGATTCCCTGGGATTTCAGTGTCACCTTCTCCTTTCAGGGGACATTTCCAGTCCCAGGATTTGAGTTTGATTCTCTGGGATTTCAGTGACATTTGCTCCTTGCAGGAGATTTTGCCAATTCCAGATTTGGGTTTGATTTCCTCAGATTTCAGTGCCACCTTCTCCTTGCAGGGGACTTTGCCAATTCCAGGGTTTGATTTTTTGGGATTTCAGTGCCACCTTCTCCTTGCAGTGGACATTTCCAATCCCAGGATTTGATTTCCTGGGATTTCAGTGGCATTTGCTCCTTGCAGGGAACATTTCTAATCCCAGAATTTGAGGGAAGGGTTTGNCCTTTCAGGGGATATTTCCTATTCCACGTTTGGGTTTGATTTCCTGGGATTTCAGAGTCACCTTCTCCTTACAGGGGACATTTCCAATCTCAGGGTTTGGGTTTGATTTCCTGGGATTTTAGTGACATTTCCTCCTTTCAGGGGATATTTCCTATTCCACGTTTGGGTTTGATTTCCTGGGATTTCAGTGTCACCTTCTCCTTGCAGTGGACATTTCCAAACCCATGGTTTGATTTCCTGGGATTTCAGTGGCATTTGCTCCNTGATTTTTTGGGATTTCAGTGTCACCTTCTCCTTTCAGGGGACTTTGCCAATCCCAGGATTTGATTTCCTGGGATTTCAGTGTCACCTTCTCCTTGCAGGGGACTTTGCCAATCCCAGAATTTGATTTTTTGGGATTTCAGTGCCACCTTCTCCTTGCAGGGGACTTTGCCAATCCCAGAATTTGATTTTTTGGGATTTCAGTGTCACCTTCTCCTTTCAGGGGACTTTGCCAATCCCAGGATTTGATTTCCTGGGATTTCAGTGTCACCTTCTCCTTGCAGGGGACTTTGCCAATCCCAGAATTTGATTTTTTGGGATTTCAGTGCCACCTTCTCCTTGCAGGGGACTTTGCCAATCCCCCCTCGTCTCCCCTGCAGGCTCTCATTGGCCACGGCAGCCCCTGGGACAAAATAAAACCGATTCTCTCCCAAAATAAGGTTTCCTTTTTCCAGGTGCCATGGAGGGGGGCTCCTCCTGGGAGCAGGAGCTTTTATAAGGTAGGAGAGAGTGGCAGAATTTAAGATAATGGGATTTGTCTCCAGGAAAATTCCTGTCTATAATCAATGTACAACTGCATGAGGATCAGGGTTTTATTTTCCTCACACATCTAAGAACTAGAAATAATTAAATAAGCTGAAGTACAGTCATCTCATATTTAAAACTGATGGATTTGGGGTTAAATTCCTGTCGTGATCTGGAATTTTAGGGAGCACACGAATGTATTATTACCACCTTATTATGGGAAATATGTTAATAATTAGTAGATATTTAGAGCCAATAAAATGTAGATCGATTTTATGAATTATATGGCACTGCAGGAAAGTTTAATTCTTCCTATTTTATGTCCACTGTGAATTATTATTTTAGTGGGGAGGTTCCAATGAATGATTTTATATTCCAATGAATGATTTTATATTCAGTGCTGATGAATTAATGCAATGAAAAAAGTCCAAAATTTCAGTTTTATTTAAGCGCATTCATTTGGAATCCCAGACTGGTTTGAATTGGAAGAGACCATAAAGATCATCTGGTTCCCTGGCATGTAAAAAAAAAATCCCAAAATAATTATTTAAGAATATTTAATATAGGAACAGTCTTGCCCATTAAAATGAAAATCTGTTTAGTGGTTCCTTGCTTTGAGGATTTAATTTTTCCAGGCTGGGGAGGTATAATTTGGTTATTAATTATGTTTTTCCAGTGTTTGACAGAAATTCATCAGTCTGGCTGCAGAACTGGGTTTGGGGCTTGTGATGTGTGAGAGGAAAACTCAGGAATGGTTTGGATTTGAGAATTTCCCCATAAAGTTATTAAATCTCTATTTTTATTTATTTTTTTTTCTAAAGAATGGGTTTATTTACTTATCTTCAGCTGTTACAGGGTGCTCCTGTGTGAGGATATTGTTCAAAAGGAGAATTTGGGGTTTTTTGGTTCTTCCCAGGCAGCAGATGATCCTTTTTCTCCCTTTTCTCCCTTTTCTCCTTTTTCTCCCTTTTCTCCCTTTTCTCCTTTTTCTCCCTTTTCTCCTTTTTTTCTGTGGCTGCAGCTGCAGGCTCTGGCTGCTCCCTGGTGCTGAACATCTTCCTCCACATCAATTCCTGAGAAAACTCTTCATGGTAAGGCTGGCAGGGAAAAAAAAAAAATCCCAGCCTTGGACCAAAAAATCTGGCCATGGAATTCCACTCTAATTAAACACGTGGAGAAGGGAATTTATATAAATTTATATATAAAGATAAATTTATCTTTATGGGTTGAATGGTCCCTGTGGGCAACAGTGACCACTGGGGGTTTAATGTGGGGAATCAATTTTCCATTAAATGATTTAATTTTGTTTGAAAATCGGGAGAAAAAAAAATAAAAATCACTTTTTCTTCTAAAAGGGAATTGTTAAAGATGGAAAGGTTCTGAGCCAGCCCCCAAATGCCTGATTTGGAGCTGGATCTCCTCTTGCCCTCTGGATGACAGGGATGGGAGGGTCTCTCCTGGAGGTTTTTGGAACGCTGGGGCTCCTGAGGTTGGGTTTCAGCTGCAGCAAGAAAGGGACTCTGTTCCATTTGCATTTCCAGGTGGGGTCCCTGCTTTAAAAAAGGAACAAAGGAGCTTTTTGTGAGAGTCACCTGAGAGGCATCACCTGGCCCAGAGGAGAACCTGGGGCCTTCTGCCTTTGTCCTTTCTCCCTGGGTCAGCTGAATCAACAATTGAAAAATAAAAAGAGCAGATGTGAAAGTTTGCACTAAAAAAAATCCAGAAAGTCAGGAAGAAACAAAGGGGAAAAAAAATGGAGATAGAAATTTTGGTGAACTTGGTACTTTGATTTCAAAGTACCTGAGTTCGGAAAACTTCATGTTTCATTTTGTTTCCATTTATTCTTTTAGAGAAAAGCTTTTTATTGAGTGTAGTTGTGTTGGACTCTGAAATCATAATGGAATTCTCTCCATATAAAGGGGAGTTAGAAGAGAGATGGAGACAAACTTTTCCCCAAGAGAGTGACAGGACAATGGGAATGGCCTGAAGTTGAAGAAGGGCAGGGATGGATTTTGGGGAGGAATTTCTGGTTGTGAGGGTGAGGAGGGGCTGGGCTGGGATTTCCAGAGGAGCTGTGGCTGCCCCTGGATCCCTGAGGTGTCCCAGGCCAGGTTGGCCAGGGCTGGGAGCAGCCTGGGACAGCAGGAGGTGTCCCAGGGATGGGATGGGATTTAAGATCCCTGCCACTCAACCTCGCCTAGAGCATTTCCTGGGGTGGGGCAGCCAAAACTTCTCTGGGAAAGCAGAGCCAGGGCCTCAGCACCCTCACAGCCCTGTCCTGGCTTTAGGGATGTGGACAACGAGGTTCAGTTTCTTGGTAGAATTTAAAAGGTTTAATAAAAGACAACAAGGACAAGGCAATAAAGCAAAAACACAGCCAGGGTGTGTCTGGCAGTGAGCCAAGAGCACACCCCAAATTAGAACACATTCCTTTAAATCCACCAACATGTTTCATATTCACAGACCCTCCTGCATTATTTAAAAACATTTCTTTGAGTTTCCCAACCTGCCCCTCCTCATTTCTCTTGGTTTCAGTCTGTTGCAGATCTCCTGATAACAGATGATCAATAAATTCCTTCCCTGGGGCTCTGGGGTCTTCTTCATCCAAATAGGATAATCCAAAAATGTGAAGTATTTCCTGATTGTCTTTTTACCATTCTCTGAGACAGTTACAAAAGCTTTTTACATCACACTACTATTTTTAAGTTTTGTTAATAGCACAAATAAAAGAAACTGTACTAACACAACAAAGTTTTTCTACATTATACCTATAGCATTCCTTTTAATGTTTGTGAAAAACCAATGTTATAATTTACATTTATAACAGGGAGGAGCAGAGGATGCTGAGCAAGGATTTATTGTGTGTCCTTGTTTTCTCACAGCCATGTGGGGCTCCCCAGGGCCCATCCCGGGCCTCACCACCCTCACATCCCTGTCCTGGCTTTAGGGAAGAGCCAGAGGATGCTGGGCAGGGATTTATTGTGTGTCCTTGTTTTCCCACAGCCATGTGGGGCTCCCCGGGGCCCATCCCGCTGCTCCTGGCTCTCGCCGTGGTCCCCGCGCAGGTGGCTCTGAAGGTGACCCCGGCTGTGCTCTACACCAAACCCAAACCTTCCCCGCCGGCCGCCTCTGCCCCGTCTGTCCCGGGAAAAACCCCAGAGGCAGCAGGGCCGGGCAGAGCCGGGATCCCCACGCTCTTCCCCTTGGACAACTCCACGCTGGACTCGGCCGAGCTCTTCTTCAACTGCTGCGACTGCTGCCCGCCCGTGGCGGGGCCTCGGGGCTGGCCGGGGGCACAGGGACCCCCAGGTGTGCTCAGCCCCTCTCTGCTGGGGCACAAACACCAAATCCAGGGGGGTTTTTCCCTCGGGAAATCGTTGGGCATCCCAGTGACCTGCAGCTGTTCCTGAGGGGCAGCTCCGTGTGACGGGGACAGGAGCCAGGGAACGGCTGGAGCTGGGTCAGGGTTGGGTTGGGTGTTAGGATTTTGGGAAAAGGTTTTTCCCCCAGAGGGTGCTGGGCAGTGCCCAGGCTCCCCTGATGCCTTCTCCAGGCTGCCCTGGAGCAGATTCCAGCCAGGGCAGGAGGATAAAGCAGGGATTTATTCCAAGGCCTCCCTGGACACACCTGGGCAGTGCCAGAGCCCGGCTGGGCCACACCCAGGGTGACCCCAGTGGCTCTGAGGCAGCTCAAAATTGGTTTTAAAATGTCTTTAACTATGGCTCAGAGTGAAATGCAAAGCTGTGAGGTTTAATGGTGTCAAATAAAACAAGCAGCTCTTCCCAAGGTGATGCAATCACCTCATATACACCCCTCAGTGCCACAATGCTCAGGTATTGATGAAAATGTTATTTACAAGTTAAACCTTGGAGTTCCTGAGACAATTTTGTTGATTTTACAGGTCCCAAGGGGGAGATGGGAGATGCTGGGCTGCCAGGGCTGCCGGGAGCTCCTGGCCCTCAAGGTCCAAAAGGCTCTAAAGGAGAAAGAGGTAAACCAGACTAATGGAAAAAGATGTTGTCCTCATAAAATACCACAAAATTACTAAAACCCCCATATTTTTCAAAGCCAAAGAAGATTGCTGCTAGGGATTGAGCCCTGGAGGGGTTTAGCTGGCATCAGTGCGGGGACAGGAACTCAGGTGGTGGCAGTGCTTGTCCAGGTGGAATAGGAGCAGCTGCTCATAAAGATCTCACTCGAAAATTCATGTTCTGAACAGGAGTTCAAAACCTGCCTTCAGTTTGCTTTGGATTAAGGACAGAAGTAGGAAAAGGTCACCGCGAAGTTGTGAGCAGGTGGAAAATCTGCATTTCAATTTCAACATCTCGGGCAAAAGCACTTCAGTTAAGATGCTGAGCAATCATTTCCCTGAAAATATTCCTGAAAGGAATCCCTGCCCTAGGTCTGGGGCTTGGAGCAGCTTTATCCTGTCAGGATCCTGCTGCTCCCAGCAGCAGAGTGTGGAGCTGTTCAGCCACTGCAGCCCCTCAGGCAGTGATTCACTCCTGGAAAAAGGTTTTTGGCCACCCTGGAATGAGGTGTGCAGAGCTATCACCTTCTCCATCTTCCATTAAACAGCAGGAACAGCCTTGAAGAGGGGCAGGAATCTTGGAGTGAGGCGATGCTTGGGGCTGTGGAATCCAGCTGAGGTTCCCAAAGGTGTTTCCTTAAAACCCACATTGCTCACATGTGTTTTATCAATGAAGTGAGGGACACGCACCGATGGTCCCAGCGAGGTGTGATGTTTGCTGTGCTGCACACACCAGCACCAATTAATTAATTCATTAATTCTTGCTGCAATGTCCTAGGAGGAAAAGGGGAGCAAGGGGAGCGAGGAGCGAGTGGGAGCCCCGGTTATCCAGGGAAACCTGGGCCGCAAGGTAGGTCTGGGAAATCCAGGATTGCTCTGACCTTTCCCTCTGCTCGGGGTTTTACAACAGCATGGAGGGACCAACCCCTTTGCATGGTCCTTCCATCTCCACAGCAATCCAGTTTTATTGGTTTTAATCTTGTCTTTTCCCCCCAGGTGAAGCTGGAGCCAAAGGCAACAAGGGCAGCTACGGCTTCCCTGGACTGAAGGGCCAAAAAGGGGCAAAAGGGGACACCTGTGACAACGGCACCAAAGGAGACAAAGGGGACAGGGGGGATCCCGGGGAGCCAGGAGCGGGCGGAGAACAGGGGGACAAGGGAGAAAAGGGGGACACG
>VZTB01020382.1:53155-77769 GCA_013397245.1 Thryothorus ludovicianus
GCTCCTGCTGGATGGGCCCTGTGTGATCCCATTGGAAGCCCACTCTGGAGCTGGGAAGAGTGGGGACTCCTCTCCCTCAGGAGGAAGGAGGGAAAACCTGGGATGAGCTGATTTCCACCCCCGTTCCCTTTGTCGGGAGGGGCGCTGAGCCCGGGCAGGATGGAGGAAAGGGTGAAAGTGTTTGTGAGATTTAATTTCATTTCTCATCGCCCAGCTCAGGTGATAAATTAATTTCCCCAAGTGACCCCTCCCTGTCCTCCCTCCCCATTCCCAAACCGTTCCTGGTTTTTCTCTCCAAGCAGGGAGGGGATGGAGCAGCTTTGGCGGTGTCCCCGCCGTACCAGCTCGTCACCTGTAGTTCTAAACTCATTAACTAATGAAATTAAAACCTTCACACCCGTTGGCAGAGGGAAGTAGTGAGCGGCCCGGCCGGGCTGGGATGCGCTCCCGGCGGATTTTTGGGGATGCTGCGGGAGAGGCAGGGACAGCAGATGGCAATGTGGCGCTGCGAGCGGAGCCACCCGGCACGTTCGGGACGGACACCGAATTCCTGGGAAAAAACCTTTCCTTGGAAAATCGAGGGCAGCGCTGCTGCGAGGGTCCTGGTTCTGGGCTCAGGATTTGGGGCTGTGGTGGGTTTTCCATGGGATGTGATGGATGGATTGGGAACGTGCTCAGGAATTGCTTTGTCCCCATCCTCGGCTCCCTGTGTCCCCCTCGGAGCTGGGCTCGTGGATTTTGGGATGGAGGGATACTCCCAGCCTGTCCCTTCCACTTAGGGAATGTCCTTTTAGGATTTTATACCTCAGAAAGGCCGAACTTGGGGCCACAATGGGGTGGCTTGTGTTTATTGGGGGCTCTCTGTGTGTTTATTTTGATTTAAATGTTGTTTTATCAGTCAGGGCTCTGGATGCAAAGAGCAGGAGCACAAAACTCAACTTGGAATATGTGAATTATTATTCCCCAGCTTCAATAATCCCGAGAAGTGACCTCACAGGGGACTCTCTCTGCTGATTTTAATACAAAGCTTGTGATAAAACCAGCCAAAATCTAAAATTCCCATATTTTTGATGCCTTCACCTGTGGAAAATGAGGAGGCAGAGAAGCTGTAAATGCAACATAAGCGTGGCCATCTCCCTGATTTGTGGGACTCATCAATTAATTAGGCAGCCAGATGCTGTTATCTCCACCTGCAATTGATTTTTGGCTGGCAAATTAGTGGTAGACAATTAGAGGTATTCCTTCAAAAAAAAATAAAAAGGTTCATGAGGCTTCCTGGAACCCAAATCCTCAATAAATCCAGAGAGAGGCTCCTGCTTCCCCTTTAACACCTGCAGGGGAAGGAAAAGATTTTTTTTTTCTGTTTTTTTTTTTTTTTTTTCTGATGCTTCCCAGGGGCCTCTTTTGCTCTGGAGGCAGGAGGATGAAAGGGCTCCTTGGAGGGAGCAGGCTCATGGGTTTGGGTGATGCCCTTGGGGTCAGGCTGTGACCTGAGTTTGTTCTATTCCTGCTGGGATTTATCCCTCTGCCTCCAGAGGGGCTTTCCCTGCCTTGAATCCTGATTTTTCCAGGTTCCAGGCATGCTCAGGGAGGAGGAATTTGCCTCTGGATCCAGCCCAGTGCTGCAGGCACCTCTGAAATCCCCTTGGGAACCCCAATCCTGACTCTCATCCCTGAATTTGGCTTTAGAGGTGGAACTGAGCACAACTTCCAGCTGAATATCAATAATGGGAAAGAACTCCAGGCTCTTGGAGCAGTAATCAGAGTTTTAAACAGCCATGCCACAGCTTTTTCCAAATTTATCTTCCCATTCCTTCATCCCTGTTGTTATCCCTGTTTACCTCCAATTGAAATCTTTCCACTCAATTGGTTCTAATTGACTCACTCACTTCAAGGAAAATAACTTGGGGGGAAGAAAAAGGCTTAAATATATATTTTTTTTCCCCTCATAAAACCTTCCTAAAACTGAGGAAAAAAGATAAATCCAAATTACGAGCTGCTGTTCCCTACAGAGACCAAATTCATCTGCGACATAATTGGAATTACAGCATCTCTTGGCAGCCCAAAAGAGTAATCAAGGAGAAAAACTAAACCTAGCCCAGGCCCTGGAAAGTTATTTTTAAACTAAAATGAAGCACTTGAGCAAAAAAAAGTGACTGAAAATAAAAACAATTTTAGAGAGTTTATTCTGAGTAAACAAGATAAAATTGAAGTTACAGGGATCTCAACAACTCCAGGACTGGAGTGACCCCACAGGCAGCAAAATCTGGAATTCTGTGAGTTCAGCACAGAAAATATTTGGGTTTCAGCTCCATGTGCCCGTTTTACTCCATAACAAACACAGGAACATTGTGCAGGGTAATGTCCTGCTCGGTTCTGTTTCCGTGGAAAAAATGCTGATTTTATTTTTTTTTTTTATCCCTTCCTTGCCTGATAAGGTGAGTGTGGATTTAAATATGTGTGAGCACTGGGTATCCATATTGTGTGAATAGATGAATACAGTTATTTGGATTTTTCTCCTATTTCTCCTCTCCACCGTCTCTAATACCAATAGGCAGCTATTTTACAAACACAGCAGATATAGTGTTGCAGGGGAAAGCAACTATATTGTTTGTGTTTGATTTTTTCAATATGAAATAAGCCCCATCACAGATGGTATCACTTCTAATTTTCTGCTGCATTATAGTGAGCTCCACAAACCTTCTGGGGTGCACAAACCTTCAGAAAACTTTTAGGATATCGAGAAAAATGAAGAACAAAATAAAGTAACAATTCTGGAAATCCAGGTCAGGAAAGCCTAAAAAGCTGAATGAATTTTTATGAGGGAAAGGAATTCTTGAAGCTCTGAGACTGTTTTTCTGAGCTGGAGGAGCAGAAGCATCACAAGCCTTAAAAAGCTCCTGGTCAGACACTCAGATGCAGAAAGATGAATGTTTGTCTCCAAGTAAAAAGGCTCCTATTTTGAACTGGTTTATGCTCAAGCAGCTGTTAAAAATCTTCTAGTCCCTGGTACCCCTCTTGATGTTATTGTCCCAAATGGTGGTAGAATCTCATGCTTCCTAGAAGTCCAGGCCTGAAAGTATAAAGATTTAAAGTAGTTTTCAGAAGTGAAATATTTGTTAACAAAAAGTTAACAAATTGTGTATTAAAATAATTATCATCTTAAAAAAATATCATTTCCTTGCAAAATTACAACAGCTACCCTCTTGTCAGCTGATGCTTTCACTAGTTGAAGTGTTACAAGCAGTCTAGGAAGCAGGAGTGTTAATGAATCATGAAACACAGAGGCAAAACTCAATCATTTGATGAAAATCTACCAGCTTTCTCCTCATTAATTTATCTCTGTTTATAGGGATGATTCAGCTTGTTTTTTTTTAGAAAAGGAAATAAAAAGGAACAAACCAAATTGTCTATGTTCAAGAGAAGAAGTGGATTCTAGAATGTGGAAGTAATCATTATTGTTAAGAATAGTGAAAATTTTGAGTTGATTGACCCCACATTGTTGTAGTCTGAGTCTAAAGTGAAAGAAAACAAATGCAGGCATAAAAAGAGTGAAAACTGCTTCTTTCTCCATGGGCCTTGTTTTTTTGTTTTGTTTTGTGGATTTTTTGTTCAGAGTTTCGAGGGTCTTTTTGTTTGTTTTGGTTTTTTCTTTTTTTGTGGGTATGAAAATGCAGAATTTTTTATCTAGGAAGGGAAAATTATGAAAGGTGTCGAAAGCATTATATATATGCATTTCATCCCTTCTAGTGCTTAATAGTTCCTGTCTTACTGTGATAGGGCCAACCATAGAGACAGGTTTTCAATGTTCATGTAGTGCTAAGAAACGCACAGCTTGAGATTCTTTCTGGGAGATTTCTAGCTCCTCGGGGAAAGGATAATTTTGCAGAATAGATGGAACAAGCCACCTTCATGGTGGTGAAGTAAGCAATTCATAAAGCAAGAGAAACTTTGAGAACTTACAAAGGCTTGAAACAAGTGTTATTGTGGAGTTTGTTGGTTTGTTTGTTTTTCCAAAAGGTTCAGCCAGAAGCTATTGTACGAGTTCCACTGAGCCTATTTCCCAGAGCATCCCAAGCCCCAGCTCTCCAGCCTTCGAGTTGAGAGTGTAGCAAATATCCTCTTTGTAAAAGGTAGGGTCCTTGTTCCCTCTCAAGGGAATTAATTTTCCCACTACAAAGTCAGAATGGATTTGTTTTTGCATGGAATACAATCTGGAAATAAAGGTCCTTCATGTAATCTAAACTATATCTATGCAAAGCACTTGTACTTCTTTCTGATGAATTGTGAAAGAACAATATTTTAGAAAGTGCAGAGACCAGTCTCCTTCATTTATCCCTCACAGGAAATAGAAGGATGGTATTAAAAAAAGCCAAAACCAAATCAAAACAAAAACCCCCAACAAAACCAATAAAACAACTGCTTTAGGTGTTTGCCTCTAGCACACCACTAATAGATACAACAGTGGCAATAACAATTAGCCACGGTGAATATCAGAAAGTTAAATGAAACCCTAACTCACAAAACCTCAGCTATTCTCCCAGCACTCTGTCTCAAGGGAATATGTATTAGAGAGCCTACTGTGAGATCTAAATCTCTACACGTTCAGGAGTAAGAAGGGGAAAAATGCTAAATTAAGATATGAAGTAATAGAACTGATGCACACTGACCCCTTAGATGGGTTTGTTACAAACACAGCAATGCCCAGGACATACATCCCCAGAGGCTTTTGAGACCTGGCATCAAATAAAATACCCCTGACAGATTTCTGGGTTGCCAGGTTTTTTGCTAAAGATATGTGCTCAAAGTTTTATCCCTGAGTCTCCTGACACAAAGAGAAAAAATGAAAGGAAGCAAATAGAACTGCAGCAAGAGACTGTTGAGAAATTTTCAGTGGAGATGTTATCTTCATGATGAAATCCTGGCTTACAGGAGTTGGACAGTAATGTTAAGTGGCAAACCATGATGGCTGAATCTACTTCTGATTGTCAGTTGCCAACAGATTTTTGGGTGACAAGAGGAATTCAATCTGACACTTTCAGAAGCATGACTGCCAATTTTGTGAGAAGTATGTTTTGCCTCCTAATCCTCAACTTTATCCACTGTCCTTCCCAGACAGGCTAGTTTTCATAAAAAGTTGGGAGGGTCTCTTTCAATGTCCCGGTAATATTCACCTGTAATCCCCAGCAGATTTTTCTGGCTTGCTGGATATACATCTACAAACATCAAACAGATTGCACTTATTTTTGTCTCTCAAATGTATTAGGAGTCTTGGATTGGTTTGTAGAATATTCTCTTGCAAATATTAGATCAAATTGGTAGCAGAGGTAAAGAGATTAGTCTCTGTATTTTTGATCCCTAAGCTGAAGGGAGGTATTCCAAAGCACATGTACAAAAATACAGTAAAAAACAGCAATATATAAATAACTATATTTTGGATTTTGATTGTTAATAATACACATTCCTGGCATACACTTTTCCCCAAATCAGATGTTCTCTTCAGGTTGCTTATACTCTGTGGAAATCCTGAAAGTGGAAGGTAGATGGGTCAAAATAGATTCACAGATTTACATTTTAGAGCCTGCTTAGTTGATACTCAGCTGCCACTGACAAAAGAAATTTTATAACATTTTGAGCAGACAATTAACATAAGGGATTCTTACCATTGGCAAATTTCCTGATATCTCTTTTTAATTGTAGCATCTGATAAGGTTTTTCTTTTTAAAAAATCAGAAAACATCTGCATGTTATTGGATAGTCATTTTTAAGATACAGCTGGTATGTATATTTACTGGAAATGCCAATAACCCCCATGGGGGAGTAATGAAAACATAGGAACACATCTTTCCTAATTTTTAACTCAAAATATTATGTAGTTACACATTCAAAGATTGAAAATTATCAAATGGTCAATAAAACCTCACATTTTATTTACCATTACTCTAAAACCAAATTAAAATTCTTTTCCTTCTTCAGACTGTTTCATATGTAAATTTCATATATATATTTTAGATGCTTAAATGTGTAGAATGACTAGCAGAAAGAAAAAAGCATATGAGAATGCCAAAAGCTATGATGCCTTGATATTTTAAAACAATTATGTCTGCAAAAAATAACACATAGGACCATGTGTAGGTCTATTCGTGGGCAAAAGCTGAAAACTATAATGAGCCAAATTTTTTTGGTGAGGTTTTATGGGGATAGAGGGCTTGGTAGAAGATAAGAAAGAGTGTTGTGGAAAAAGTCTGTTATTTGAAAAGATGAAAGTATACCTAGAAAGTTTTGAAATATGACATCACCCTTTCCCAATTTGAACTTTAGGCAGCATATTGACATTAAATCAATTTGGTAATATGAAAGGGCTTCACTTAAGAAAGGAACAGAGAAATCTAAACTGAGATTGAAGTCTCCCTCGGCTCCATCTTGCTTTATTCTCAATAGCAACAAAGTCAAAAAAAGACTATAAAGAACAAAATCCCAGAAGGGAGTAATTTTGTTTTCCTTTGAAAATTTCTATGTTTATGAAGACATTGTCTGGGTTTCTGCCTTTAGAATATTAAGTAAGCTTTGTTTAGGAGGAAGGCACAGAGTGTGCCAGGAAACACGAATTAGTCTCTTTAGTCATGGGATTTATTCTGAGTAGTAGTGATGGTGAACCTGAAGCAACTTCTCAGCTACGGTCAAACTGAGAGAGAGGTGAAGTACTGCATTCTCAGCCTCATAGCAAACGTCTGACAAGTAGAAATAGTTTATGAATAATAGCTAATACAGTATGCTCAGCCTTCTTATTTCATCCCCCTCCTTGTGTTGTAAATCCACACTGGCATGAATATAATTTTTACTTGCTCAGTCTCCTGGGGAAGAGAAATAAATAAAAATTAGCATTTGAACAAAAGGATCGATTTGAGATCTGCATTAAATGCTTTGTATTCACTGAGTGATGGATGCACTGCTTCTTTCTTGCAGCTTAGGAGTTATTTATAGGTCCAGCTGAAATGAGTTTCATAATGAAGGAATACATGAAAACACATACTGCAAAGAGCCATTGTGCTGTCCCTCTATCTGACTTACAGGAGTAAATGTAGTAAAGGGAAATATGAGCAGGAGGATGCAAATGAAACATTGACAGGAGTGATAAGTAAAGCAAGACTGTCAAAAGAATCTTAAGAAAACAGTGACAGCAGGATGAGGAGAAGCACAAGCCCTTCACATTTGTTTTTAGGGTTTTTTTTTTCCCTGCTGAAGCTTTACATACTTGAAGGGTTTAGAGCATCTTGAAATGCTGATCATTCATGTCTTATAAAAGCAAGTCCAAATAGGAGTTATGCTCATTGCATTGAAACTAAGGAAATATCTGTTAGAATTCTTTTATATTTTTCTGAATAAGCTGCAGGTTTATTTTTTTCAGGGCACTTTCTAGATTTTCAGTTAAGGGCTAGTCCTATATGATCTTTATCTATGTTATTGGAGATAGCTGAGAGATCTCTAAAAGGAGAAATCACAAAACATCTAGAGGGAAAAACAATCTAATTCCAAATAAGACAAATTAATTCTTCACTCATGTTTCCTATAGAAAAAATGTGAAATTCCCTAGAAAGCATCCAGGAAAATGCAAGTAGACTAAAAAGTATTTTTAAAACCAATTATTCAGCCTCCTAATAAAAAAATAATGGTAAAATACCAAGTGAAGAATTAAAATGTATAAAATAATTAAAGAATTTCATTTCTTCCCCTTTATTGAGAAGCTTGTGTACAGAAATAATGATAAAATGGTGACTAGCTACCCTGAACTTCAGTGATAAAAATAAAGTTTATTCAGAGTAAAATTGGGTGAATTGATAGTACAGGTTAATGTATAAATCTCTTCCCACTCAAAAGCACTAAACCTACCTGTGCAAAAGGTAGTAAATGGACTAGCTCTAGGCAAATTTATCAATTCCATCAGTGATGGCAGGAGAAAAAGGATGATTAACTAAACATTCTAGCAGAGAAGGTGAGGAGCTACTGTTAGGGAGGCTGGAGGCAGACCGGGTGGGGAGTTGCATTCCAGGAGTGCCTCCCCATCCTGTGCCCGAATGCTGCTGAATGTCTCTGTCCTGCCACGGGGTGAGGAAGGAGGCTTAGTCCTGACTTGTGTTCCATGCTGAAAGGAAGAACAACAGAAACGAAACCAAATACTGATTATTGAAATATATATATATGGATTTCTGAGAGCTGAAAGTGATCATGGAACAGGAAGTGGAAGAGGGAAACCAGGTATTGTCTTCCACACCTATTTATTTCATTAGGAAACAGCTGGACTGAGAAGACTCTTTAAACATTTTGTAACGTGCCTTTAAAAAGGTATTTAAAAAGTCTATTTCCTTTTGGGTGCTGGTAATGTGATCAGTTCATTGCCTTTCACCAGGCACTCAAGACAGAGGGCAAAAATCAAGATCCTGTTGTTCTGAGAGGGTCATTGTAATTCTTTTCAGCCCATTAGGCACAAATATATTTGTAGACAAATCCATAATTGCAGAACATCACTGAGGATTTCACTAATTACTGTAAAACCAAAACTGTGCTTTATTAATACCATGCAAGCTGGAAAGTTTTTCTTTAATCACGAATGGGGAAAGACTTATATATTTTGATTTATATCTATGATAAAACTTTTCAGTGTAAGGCTTTACTGGCCTACATACAATCTGTATGGATGTAAAAAAAACCTCAAACAGAGTTTGAGTTCAAATCAGAGAATGAAGTGCCTTTGTCATTCCTGTTGGAGAATTTCCTGCTAGAGGCAAATATTGTCATTGTGGTGTCCAGGGTCCAAATTTGATAAAGCTGTTGTCCTGATGAGTTTTCAGCCACACACTCTCCCCTCCTGTAATTCCATGAGAATTTTCATCTCCCATTTATCTTCAGTGTCCAAGACTAGGTTTAGGTGTTGAATGGTTTATTTGGTATAATCTGCCTTAGCAAATCTGTGTTAGGCATAAACTATGAATCAATATTTTTCTTAACACAGAACTTCAAAAGGCTGCACTTGGAATAATAATTAGAATCACTATTGTTTAGGCATAAAAATAATTTGTTAGCTTGATACAAATACTTGCATGTTGTTTTCAAAATAAGGTACATAAAATTACAGTTAGTTTATGGATATCAATTTACAATTGCTATTACAATTCATTAATTTAAGATATCCTATTAAAGTGCACCCCATGAGCATAGAAGCCCCAGCAAACAGAAATACATATTAAACGGGAAAAATTAAAACTTTATTTTAAAAAAAGACACAGTACTAATTTTCTCTTATGGCAACAGAGCAGTGATGTTGATAAATGAATTATGGTCTTCATCTCATCTGCCCATTGTTATTTCAATGATTCCACTAACTTACTTTGTAATTGTATAGTTTTTAAAGAAAATCTGTAACTTATTAACACTGGAATCTAACGATATAAACTATTAGTCCTAAACTTCTCTTCAATAAAATGTAAGTTCTATATTATTAGTAAGAATAATATTTCATCGGTCTTTACTATAATTTTGATCATAATTTATGTAATAAAGAATGTGAAGCAAACTAATGCATGAATGAATATTAACTCTGCTTTGGAAAGTGAGATGTCCTAGTCACTGCCCTGCATTGATTTTTAACAGTTCCCATAGTAGCATGTTTCTTTAGAGCTCCAATTTTATTTAATTTCTCTTTTTGTTTATTGTTAATGAATATCAAGAAAGCTTTTTAGATATAGATTCTGTCATATGACATTTTCATTTAAAGACAATAGAACAAAGCTCAGAGTGGTATTGAGAAAAAAAAGCCCTTGAGTTTGATTACAGTATTAGAAAATCAATGTGGTTATCTAGTATTTTATGTCTAAGATGGAAAACATAGAATCACTTTCAACCATTAAGATAGTTTCAGTGAAAGTATATGAAATAGCACCTGTTTTTCACAGGACTTTTCTTCTGACTTTTCATTTCTTTTTGTGTTTTATACATTTAAAATAATTTGCTTTTCTTGTTTAGTTTAATCCTAGCTGCATAGCTGCCAGTAAGCAATGAATTTCCTAAAGAAGACAGTTATATGCCAGAAAGTTCTTTTTGGGACTGGGATCTGTTTTGAGAACTGAGCTGTGTCATAAAATGTGGTTCAGGGCCCTGACCCAAACCAATGCCATAAGCTTCCATGGAGAACAATCAAATAAGCTCTTCTATTTACTAAAATTACACATCTTATGTTAATTGTTTGTGACCCCGTCTGAAAATAATGAGTCTATTCCTCATTCTGCTGAAGGAAACAGAAGGGTAAAAGAATTCAAGTGGCCTCTATGGGAGCAAAAAGTCCTGATACTTGGTGAACGCAACACGTGCCTGCTAATGACAGCTAAATTTAAATACTCTCTCCCTGTTTAAATACCAGTCTTAACTCCCTTACTCAGCTTGAAATCAATTAAATTAATTAACTTCAGAACATTAATTCCTAATTTACTGTAGCCTTCCTGTGATATGAGTGAAGCCTGAATTCCTCCTCAGTAGATAATATCTTTGTGCTAACAGTCTTGGGCTTCTGGGATACCCTGACTGATTTACTGTGCTTTTAATTTTGTTGATGTTTCATTCATTTTCACTTTCAAGCTCAAACGCTTGAAGGTTCAGATCCTGCAATACTTGCACCCTTGGCTTTTAAGGAGTTTAAAAGACTGGTAGCTTAAGTAAGATTTGAAAGTCTTTGGAACGTGCAGATGAAGGAGGGCTGTGCTGCAGCAGGGAGCTGCAAGTGCAAAGTCTTGTCAGGGCAGCATGACTCGTCCTGGATATCAAGTCCAAGTAGCAATGGATGCAGTAGCTGGTAAAAATATTGACTCTAAGAACCTTTGTAATAAAAAAGTCATGTTGCATAACCACAAATGGGCATCTTGGGACTGTTTACTATCAGATTTTGCCCTTTCCAGAGCTGTCGGGTTTCCTTCATAGTATTCGTCACCAAGTTTTTTTTCTTTGACTCCTGAGACAAGTAGTGACAGTGGAATATATATCATGCTGAAGAAAATGAGTCATTGAGAGAACTGGTGAATCCATTTATTTGTATCTAATTTTTGCATTGTCCTAGAACACCATTTATGCACATGTAAAAAATAGGGGAACATAAATTTGGGCATAACTGTAATAAAATTTCAGATCATTCTGAAAAAATCTGCATATTGATTTCTCTGTTATAGGCAGATAGCTGTACACAAGACATCAGGACATCTGTTAAAATGATGTTACAGTCCTTAAAGTGTTATTGTTTTTGTAGTCTTTGGAAGCAGAGTTCTGTTTTATAACAATCTTATGAGGAACGTGAGCGTTACTATTATTTTTGATGCTTTAATCCCAGAGAGATAAAACAGCAGTTTCCAAACTTGAGTTTTTTAAAAATAACATCTTGCATGTGTTCTGTAAGTATTATATTAACAGCCTGAGGACTAGAGGTTGGAATTACCTCTGTGTCTCTTCCTTTGGTAGCTGTTGCAGAGGTTTAGTCAGCATTGTTTGTGCCAGTGTGCTGTGACTGCTTCGTGACGGCTGTTGAAGCATCATCAGAGGGTGCCAGATACACTTCTCAAAAGACACAGGGATCATTTTTAATTTGGCAGGTCAACATGTGTTTACAGTAGCTGTTGTCTTTTGTACCTAGAGGATCTGACGGGTATAAAAACATCCATTCCATAGTTTTTACAGGTGAGAGGATTCAACAGGCTCAGACTCCTGGCTTTAGCCAAAATGTTCTTTGATATGAAAATTGCATTGACTGGCTCTAAGCTTCTTCAAGCAGTGCCATTCTGAAGCTTTACTGGTTCCCACCTAGCTTTGATTCAGTTTCTGATTTGGAGGTTGCCCACAATTTTGCATAGTAGAGCCAAAGTTCTTATCATTCCAAGGGACTTTAGGATCATCAGCATGCAAGTCTTCTTAATTGCACCTTCTTTTATCTGACAACTGTCCATAATGCCTTCTTCAAGGAGATGCCATCATAGCCACTATTGTGATCCTGTGGCATCTATTGATTCCCTGCTGCCAGTTAAGAGAGCCCTGAATTGCCTTTGAGTGCTACTGCTCTGCATCCCTGCATTGTGCAACAAAGGCTCTCACCTCCAGGTTATAAAACAGATGAGAATGACAGACATTGAATAAAAATGTAAATAAATTGTTAACAAAGTGGGAAAGACTTGTTGGGGAAAACATTTTGTAAATCCAGAGAAGAAATTCCAATATTATTCATATCCTTATACTTGTAAAATATTATAATTAAGATACGAAGTACAGTTTTGTCTGATTTATATAAAATATTTTAATTGTTTGAATTCTGTCTCCATTTTATATTCAGACATTACTCTTTGATGTATTTGAAGGCACGTTATTTTTTAGAAGTGTGGTAATTATTATCCAAATCCAGCAACTGTTATTCACTTGAGCAACTATTTCCATGAAAATTATTTGTTAAAGTCAGTAAGAGCTATTGGTTTGAATTTATTTTAAATAGATATTTGATAAAGAAGGGCTTGTTGCCATGAGGCCAAATGTGCAGCTATATTAGCAATATCTTCATTAAAATATTTGGTAATTTGAATGCAGATGTTTTGAAAAAACCTGTGACACTTTATGCAAAATCACCTCTGTTGTTCTGGAAATTCTTCAGAACAGTCATATTTTAAAGGGTCTTCATGAGAAAAAATGTAATTTCGAATAATTGCTGTAATTTTTGTACATGTCTAGCATGAGGTCAGGATATAGACATATTTTGTATACGTGTAAGACATAAGAGAGACTAGGGCACAGTCCTAGAAAGCTATTTATTATTTATTAATGTCTATTTACTATTTATTAGTGCCTTCTCTATTTAGCTTTGCTGTGTGTGGAATGGAGCTCTTCAAAGCAGTATCTTTGTATGGCTGAGGGGACAGAGCATTCTGAACAGGCAGTATGAAGAGAACTACTGCAAGTTTTGCTCACTTTTTTATTAATTTGCTTATATTTTATTCAATATTATTGGAAAGTTCCCCCCAGGCTAACATTACAAACCATCACACCCCAACCAGTTGCAAGCAGCACTTCCCCTTAGGCTCATGCTATTAAAAAACATGTTAATGCACAGTGACAGTGCCCTTAGATCCCTACACCTACAGGACTCAAAGAGTAAAATAGGACTAACAATAACTTAAAGCCACAACAGACACAGGGATAACTTCTGTCATGGACAGATACAGCCTGTGCCACTTGGACTTAGGGAAATAATGCCTGGCTCTGTTTTATTTGTCACTGTAGATATATTCTCACCTTTGCACTGTTAATCCCATACTTAGAGGCTTGTGGTTACTTCTGGACTGAAGTTTTGTTACATTACAAAGAGGAGAAATAGGAAATAGATTCTTGAAATGAGTATACAGCTACTATCTCAGGGACAAAATATGCATGCTCCATCTGCTTTTTAATAGGGTTGTTAAAGAAATCACTTACTTATGAAAAACATAGAAAAATAGTCTGTTAAAGGAAATAAATATGTACAGCCAATCTTACATCTGAACCAAATAGGGTACTCCCAGGTAACTTGAGGTACGTGTTCCATAGAGTTGTTATAAAAATAAAAAAAAAAATTGATTTTTTAAAGCTTTATTTTCTGTGTATTTGTTTTTATTACATAATTTATGTCCAAATATTCTACTGAAGGAAAGTGCCATTTTCCAGGCAGACATGTAGGCTGAAGAAATAATTCAGATTCTTTCTCATTTGGGGTTTCATTACACCTAGGGGGTGACCTAGTTCAACCCTACTTAATTTTTAATATCTCATGAAAACACTGCCCAGGGTGTATGGCTGAATGCACAGTGAAGAGCTGAGTTGGCCCATGATTTGTGATTAAAATTATATTTAATGCAAACAAACAAGTACAGATGAACTTGATCAGGAAAAGAAGAATGAATAAAGCAGTCTTTAGCCAGTCTCTGAAGTGAGAGAATGCTTCCAGCTGCTTATCATGCTCTCTAGGCTTAATTGAGTTTCTGACCAATTTACCTCTGCTTTTAATTGCACGGCAATGTAATATTCCAAAATCCTTATTTATTCCCTTACTCTCAAAATTGTGCTACTGATTTTCATGAGAAAATTTTCATGAGTTTCAGAACTGTTAGAATTGTTATGGTACAGATATCAGAAACTATTATCTTGCATAATTTTTAAGATAGTCTTCCTGTTATTCACTCGTCAGAAATTTTGCTTTAACTGCCTTGTCTTTCCTTTCCGTGGAAATATTTTTAATGCAATGTCTTAAAGTTACACCCACTGTCAGAGTTGGACTTGGATTTTATGGGTTCCTCCCAACCCAGGATGTTCTACAATTCTTGAGAGACATTATGTGTTCCTACGTATTTATGGTCCATAATGACATCATGCTGCAGGTAGTGGTTTAGTTGGAAGGGGCTTTGGGGAGAGGGTAGCTTGGAAATCCAGGTTTAATTTGCACAGGTATTTTAATGGCCCAGTGCATGTCACTGCAATGATCTAAGTGCAGGTAATGACCCTCTTGCTGTGCTGCCCCACCATCCACCCTCCCTCCCAAAAACCCCAACTTCATTTCCCACAAATAAATTGGAAAGATGAATAAATTATTATCAGTACTCTTGTACCATCCTGGCTTTACCTGGCTTATCAGAGTCTTCTTTATCAACAGCTTCCTTTCACTGTATTGGGAGAAAGAGGGTGAAAGAAAAGCAAAGCAAAAAGGCTCCACACTAGCCCAAGGCTGAAGTAAATGTATTTTAAAACTATGCCCAGCCACTGTGACAAGAGCAATGTGCTGTAAAGGGGTTGGCAGCATCCAGCTGGAGGAATTAAATCTTACTTGTCTGGCAAACACTTAATAACTTTTTGCAGTGATGATGGAAATGATTAATCCAGATCTGCCTGTAGTATGTCTGTTACCAAGAAAGATATACTTAGGAAGTTTTTTTTTTTGTCTCCAAAGCAGTTGAGTACATCCTGACTGTAAAGAAATAGAATTTCAAAGTACAGTGAAATGAAAGTTTTCCAGTTTTGGCATAGAGTTGATGTTTGCCAACTCTTGGATACCACTATAGTGCTACTGAGAATCTTTCACTGAACAGGACACGCAGGGATCAGAGTTTACATCATTGTAACTTAAACAATATCCTAATTATATAAGAAAATGAAATTATTTCTACATCCTTACTATTATGGGATTTCTCTTCCTGTAGGAATCCTAGGTAATTCTAACAAAAATTCTCACTCATATATTATGAATCCAGAAGGTGAAAAACAGTTCCTCCACCTTGTGTGGATTAGACATTTCATGTTAGAGAAGGTGACCTTATTACACCATCATTGTTAAAGTCATATTCTAAGCAGTGAGGGGACAAAAAAGTGTTTAAAAAGCCCAAAATATCTGTGTAATATTTCTGATACTTTTATTCACAGTGTGACTGTGCTGCAGGTACTTAACTTTAAAACAGGTGTCTTTAATTTTCTTTCTATTAGAGCTGTGAGCATTTGGGAGAAGCTTGGAGGATTGGTTATCTTTTGTTATATAAATAAATTCCTTAATTAATTTAATTAAATGAAGCTCATAGGACATAGCAGAAGCTTAATTGGAAACAATAGAGAAAAAAAATAAAATTAGGCCAACGTGAAAATAAATCAGAAGAAAGACACTACAGAAAATAGAAACAAACATCCCTATGATAATTCCAATTTTAGATTCAGTGTAGTTAGTGCCCATCAGAACATGCAAACGGTGAGATCACATTTGCACTTTCTGTGAGATTGAAGTTTGGATCTCGCAGTGGTAATGTGGACCAACTATAAAACTGAGAGCAATATTTGTTCTGAGCTTTGAGATATTTAAACAAATATAAACATGGATTTTTCTTTCCTGATACATTCCTTGCAAGGGAAAGCATTGTGAGAAGAACTTATTATAGACTTTTTTTAGTAGAGAGAGTATAACTGTAAGCTACACTTTAATTCAGGGCAGAAAAGAGAACTCAGTTTTCCATACTGATGTAAAAGCCTTAAGCAAATATTTTGTGGCACTTCTTTTCAGAGGTATTATTTAGTTAGGTAGGAAAGTGGAACTTTGGACATTGATAGGTCTGCCAGTGGGAGGCCAACTTATTTTCTGGGAGTCTTGGCACGTGAAATTTAATTGCCTGTTCTTAAAAAGTGCTTTGGGAACTGAAGTTCTCATGCTTGGTTGATTATTTCCGGTTCTCCAGCATAATTCGTAGCCTGTACACTTGTGTCAGCACAACTGTTTGCAATTCTGTGTTGAAAGGCAGATTCACAAAATGATCCAGGTTTAAAAGAAGCCTCCAGAAGTGTTTATTTATTTAATTCTGATCATGATTTGAATCATCCAGTTTATATTAAGGCTCTTAAAACTGTTATAAGATGAAGAGGCAATAAATTGATACTGAGATAAGACTGAACAGTTGGGAGTGAGATTTTTGGGAATTTGTAAAGCTGAATTTGCTACCAGAAATATCTTGAATAAATGTACAGAAGCATTTTTCATAGTTGCTGGAAGGGATTTCCCTATCTTCCACCCATGTTCCATCAAGTGACAGTTGTAATATGAAATTTTCTATATTATTATTGAATGCATTACTTTCAGGGAAAGAAAAAAAAAACAAAAAACAAACAAAACAAGTAAATAAAAACCTGTAATATTTCATTTTCCTACCTACAGATACCTTTTTGAGCTGATTGATGCCAATTTTTAAAATCAAAGACTTGATTTGATTAGAACTTTCAGTGTCTCTGAAATGCAAATAGCTCTAAAATTTTTAGCTCTTAAAAATGAATAAATGAACTGATAACATTGCATCAGAATATCATCAGTCAGAAAACTACACAAAAAATGGTATTTCAGAAGTCATAGAAGCACTTTAAACTTTGCTATGAAATTTCTTCTCTCCTCTCCTCTCCTCGAGTCTCCTCTCCTCTCCTCGAGTCTCCTCTCCTCGAGTCTCCTCTTCTCTTTTCTTTTCCTGTCTTTTTTTCTTTCTTGAAAGTACTAAGTCTTAGATAAAAGAGGGATTGTCAGAGAGCAATGTTGGATAAGGCTTTGTATCCCTTAGGGCAAGGGAGCAGAAAAGGAGAATAAAGAAAGGAAACACAACCTAGATGTGTAATGAAGGAACAGCAGGCATATTGCTGAAGCTGGCAGAGGACAACCAATAAAAATGTCATATTTTGGCACCAGTGCCCCAAAGGTTTTTTAGTAATTGCTCCGGAGGACCAAATTGCTGAGCCATGATACAGCATTTGTTCAATTAAAACTAATAATAAGATGCATCTGTGATGATATTAAAGCACATTGAGGTCTGATGACATCAGTGCCAAAAGAGACATATGGATACTAATGGCAGAGGTTTTCTTTTCCCAAGTTAGTGTTTCACATGGCCACCAAGAGATTCTTAAGATCCTTCCCACTAGGAAGCATGGAAGACACTCCTGATAATACTCATGGCATAAATTTGTTCAGCAGGCAAAATAATTCAAGTAAGTAGTGTTGGAGTTTTTTGTTTCTGAGTCTGGTAGCTCCTTTCTTGTAGTGCTAACTTGAATTTCAGGTTTTAATTAGAGCAAGAGCTCAATCAGAATTCATCTGAAACTGCTGTGCTGCAAAGCGGAAACCAAAAAATTGTGCAGCTTTTATCTGGACTGATAAATCCCTTTATGTTTTCCAAAATTTGAGTGATTTGGCATACAATATCTTTATATTTTTGGTGTGTTTTTCAGCTCAGGGTTGAGATTGAGTGTGTGCCTGAATTTACTCCCCATTTTCACAGCCAGTGCACTGATCCTGTCTCACTGTCCTTCTTCTGTACTGTTGGCTCAGGAAAAGGCTGGGATGTGGGTGCAGGCATAATAATTCTGGTCTTTGCAGGAGTGAAGTGATACTGTTGTGATGCCTCCTTATTAACACTGTTTCCAGGCATTTTCTCTTTTCCATTCTGCTCCAGAAGACAAACAGGTCAGGTTAAACTACTTGTAAAGAGAAGTAGGAAATTGTTCACATACAAATATGTTGCCCTGGCTGGCCAGTTTTGATATTTAAGCAATTTTTCTCCTCTGTTTCCCTCTGGAATCAAGAATTTTAGATTGATCATCTGTGATTTACGCTGACCTGGCTGATTGTTCTGGAACAAAAAGGAAGACGAGGCTCCCTACAGGGAGACTAGCTTAGTGCCCTTTGCCTCTCCTCCAAACCACTATTCATGCCCTAATCCCAACAAAGTAAGGCCAGGACTAGAGGATCAGAGTGCAAGGATCAGCCCCAAATCACTCATGTCAGCAAGACCTCTGTTCCACACGCTGCATATTGCAGAGAAATAAGAGCTCTCTGTTCTTCAGAGTCCAGCTTTGTCACATTTGTCTTTTTCACCTGGTGGAATTTCAGAGTTTAAACACCAGCTTTCTGAGGTGAAAGAAATCAAAAAGAGGTTCTGGCTATGTTTAGGGGTCCCCATGCATGAAATGGTTCTTAATATAACCCTTAACCACTCTAGTATATAACTAATGCAGTATTAGTGTAGTTAAAAATGCAAATGAATGAAATTAAAAATAATCATAACAGAGAATTACACTGGTATAATGATACCAATCTAATTATGATGGTATATTTCCCCATATAAGCCCATAATATTTCCCCATATTACTTCTTTTTTTTTTTTTAATTTACCTAAGAAACAGATTTAAGAGCAACACTTATACAATATGCCTTTCCAGGAGTTTCATATTGCATACACAAATGCCCTGCTCCCTGATTACTTCATTTTATGTTCAAATTGCCTCTAAATGTGAAGAATGAAAACAGAATTTCAGTTCTGTATATAGTATAGCTTGTCAGAACTGTCACTAGCAAAACCAGACAATAATTTGTTTTTTTTGTCAGAGGTTTGGAGAGCCATCATCTCGTGTTAAAATCAATACAAATCTTAACTTTGAATTGTAGCGAAGAAAATTCTCTTAAACCTCTAAATTCCAAGCTCCTTCATCTGCTTCTAATAGTGTTCATGGTATTATCTACCTAATAAATTCTTTCTCAAGAAGGGTGAATCCTTAAGGTCTAAAGTGTGTCTTGAGAGCAGTTCAAAACAATTCAGATTTTTTGGAAGTTAATATGTGTGTTTTGTGAAGTAAAAAGCTCTGTAATTTAAAATTTCTGTATATTCCTATATTTTTTTATGTTAAAAAGAATACCAGAAATGAGGATGGGGGCATGGATGTGGACTGACAGATCAAACTGATAGTAAATTATTAAGGTAAAAAAAATGGAGAGATAATTTTGGTAACATACTGCTTGAAGTTCAGTCTAATTAGAACTCAGGGGTTTTTGGTTTTGGTGGTTTTGGGTTGTATGCTGTTTTTGGTTGTTTGGTTTGTTTTTCATTAGACTTAGAAAATAAGAAAAGGCTAATAATGTATCCGACATTTCTTTATATTTGTTTACAATCAGCAAAGTGATGCTATCGACATAATATCTTTGGACTTTAAATCTACCCAGCTACTATATAAATGGATTTGACATGCATAGTCTACTGCTATGATTTATAGTGAACATTTAGTAAAGTATTAAGGAGTAATGAATCTGTTCAGGGTTATGCTACTATATATTTTGCTTCATATTTACCATAAAGGAACGCATAAACATAGTAAGGATTTCAACAACTAAAATTAAAAATACTTTTTTTCCCTAATGCTTGAATTGCTTTGGAAATTCTTACATGACCAGATTGGGGGTAGGTGGCAGAGGAGGAAGGGGGAAGAGGCTCATTCTACTATGCTAGATCTTAAATTGAATTTAAGTGGATTAAAATATTTGATTTAATATGTATACCTTCAGTATTCAAGGCATTTAATGACTTAAAATAATATGTGAGTTAAATATTCTGAGCTATGCCCATAAAAAGATTTAGGCTCCTAAGCCTGAGATATTGGTCAGTTCTCAGTTTAGCTGCTATGTGGCCCTGACAAATGCCCATATTCCAATACTCCAGCATCTCCTTTTCCTCTTAGTAAACTCTTTCCTCTTTTCCTCTCCTTTTCCTCCAAGTTCCTTGAGCACCTAAAAATCTGCTCCTGAATGCTCCCAAGAGTAACCCACTCTGCATCATGGAAGGATGAATTCACACTTACATATTTCCTTGGGCAGGAAAATAATTCCTCTGCCTTATGCAGGGATCACCCACTCTGTGTTCAGCTGCGGCTGCCCGTGGGTGCCTAGGATAGCCTCCAAGCATTAGAGAAGTGGGCATTGCCACCTCCTTTCCTGGCAGCACTCGCCAGCTCTTCAGCAGTTTGAGGTTCAGAGACTTCCTGAATTTAACTTTGTCTTGTATTAAATAGCTCTTGATGTGCATGTTTTTCTTCCAGACTTCTTACTTTTGAAGAGTTTCAGCACTCAAAATATTACCGTTAAACTATTGCACAGATTAAAAAGCCATTGTTTCAGAGTATTTCCATTCATTCATTTTGAACTTTCTATGAATGATCATTTTTTCTTTTTTTCTTTAGATTACCCCTATTTATTTTTTCCATGCCACCTCCAACTTTACAGACCTTCATCATATTCCCTGCTCATCCTTCTCTTCCAGATGGAAAACTATAAATTCTCCATTTTTTTCGTCATACAAAAGTCGTACCATAACTTTGAAAATCATTTCCAGACTTCTCTGTATCTTTTTCCATTTTAGCATATTCCTTTAAGATAGAAAGGCTAGAATTGAACAGAAATTCCAGATTCAGACGCACCATGGATTTAACTATGGCATACCAAGGCTTCCTCTTTTGATTTCTCTTTTTGAAATAGTTCCTGGCCTTCTATTTACTTTCTCAATAATTATTCACATAGCTTTATATTTTCTGGAATTTATGATTATAAATCCATATCACAATCATAAATAGCAACAATTTGTTTGGATCCCACTTATATGCAAGTAAACTAAGAGTATGGTTTGCTCTATATACATTGTTTAATATTTATTAATATTTAATTTTGTCTGCTCTTTTGTTATCAAGTTACTCAGTATTATGAAGTCCTGTGTTGTTACAGACCCTCATATTTCTTTCCTTTACTAATTTATTTATTACCATTACTTGACCTCCTCCCTCATTTCATCTTCTTTTCTGATTAATTTGTGAAGTAACACAGATACCAATGCAGAGCCACATGTGAGTTGTTCCTGAGCTTTAAAAGCTGACTACTCCCACCGTATTTCCTATATGTTACAGAATTTTTATCCATGTGAAAATGTTTCTTTTTATTCTGACAGCCTAATTTCTTTAAGAGGCTTTGACGAAAGACTTTGCAAAATGTTATTTGACAATCAAAGCAGACTACACCAGCTAAATGTCTCTTGCCAGTATGCTTATCAACTTGTTCAATGAATTTCACTGGATTTTTGTGACGTGAGTCATGCTGATTCTTCACCAATATGTGATTTTTAATCCATGTGGCTCGTAAATTTCATTTTTAGAAAGCATTCTATCAATTTGCATGGTAAAGATATCCAATTTACCCATCTGAAAATAAGTTAAGGAGCCTAGGAGGCCAGGGAAGGACAGACCTTAAAAGCATGATGTCGTGATGCTAAAGCCCTTTGTGAAATTAAGCTACATTTGCAGGAAAAAAAAAAAATTCATATAGGATATACAGATATTTTTAAGCTGAAACAAAATTTTGATGCTGATCTCTCAGGATAATTCATGATTCAGACTTTTCATTCTTGGGCCTTTACTGGTTGTTAATATTCTAACTGCCTAAATTTGCTTTCTCTTTCATTCCCTGTATGAAAGTTATGTATTATCTTGTCTTCTTGGCTGCTAAGCAACCGTAATAATGCCTCTCACAGTCAGCCTAACAGATAGCCCTGACTGCTGTTTGCTCTGTCTACTGGTGGTAATAGTACATGAATGTAAATAGGAGATGGTAGGAATGGCAATAACAGAACAAATGTCACTGGAACTTATGAGAAATCTAAAGTTAAAGCTAAGGTTGTATAGGTAGCCAAGAGAGTTTGACTACAAGGTCTGAAATTGAAGTAAGAGAAGCAATCACTGTTGTGGGAGTGAGCTGGCAACTCATTAATTGTAAATTAATTTCTGTATTTAACAGCTTATGAGCAGTGTTAATCATATTAGTGTCTGAGTTCTTATAATCAGCAGTGGATTTATTCTCAGATCATCTGAGTTACATTAGAAGCCTTATTCCCTTTGATTTACAGAGGCATAAAAAGACATGTAAATCTTGCTTAATTTAGCACCTATGTAAACCTCTATGAGTGAAGAATTAAGATCTTAAAATCCATCCTCACCAAAAATATAATATTTAAAATATTAATATTTTACAAAAGGGTGTTTCTTTGGGTGGCACTAAATGGTAAGGATTTTGTTTTTCATTGATTTCAGATGATTAAACTTCAATCTCATGACACTGATTTTGGAGTATATATCTACAACACTAATTACATTTTTTTTTTTATTAATAATTTCCTTATTTTGATGGCCAAGGCTTTGATGGATTTTTCTTCAATGTGAGGTAAAATTGACAAAACTTTGGCATTACCTTTTGTTATTTTAAAATGCAAAACTCCATCCATACACAAAAATTCCATCAAATCTCATTCGTTTAAAAATTTTTAAGACCTCGAAGGTTTAAACTACATTCTTTACAGTGTCTCTTCAAAAGGGAAATTTTTGCGTGACCACACTGAGATTGTGCCAGGTAGCCTGCAATCCACACAAGAAGCTCAACACCAAAGAGCAAGAGTTGTGCTCAAATGTGTAACGCGTGCTCAGCTGCTGACACCAATATCAGGACTGCCATGAAAGCTCTTGCCTCTATTTCTTACCATTGAAAAGAATCCACTGGTTTATAAACAACTGAACCCTACTAGATAATTTAATTTAGATACTTAAATTACCTAATAATAATTATAATTAGATAAGTAGATAATTAGGTAATTTTTACCTATTAGGTAAAAATTTTGTCTAATAATAGAGTACTTAGCATGTTATAATAACAGTTGTCCTCTTCTGAGTGCTTTGCTAACTTTACCAGGAAAAGCTAGAATTAGAAAAAATGACCTCAAGGTCAAATGTTCTTTTCACTGAAAATAAATTCTGAAAAAGTTAAAGAGCACTAAAATCAATTAAAAAAGTACAAAGTGCTAATGGAACAAAGGTAAGACTTCTTCCTACAGAATATAAACTAAACCTGGCAAAGGAGATCAAAAGCAAGTACTTAAATGTGAGAACATGCTATTGAAATACCCTGCCTGTTACTTGTGGTTCATTTGCTACCTTATTGTCTGATTTTAAACAATAGTTTTATCCAATTTCTGTCTCATGTTTCTACCTGTCTTTTTATAATGAGATTTTGCAGTCTTCCCATTTGCAGTAGGAACACAGTATGTCTGTCTATATACTTACTGTGGTAGAAGGATTTGTTTTTTAAATAGGTGATGTTAAAATTTGGTATCAGTGCTGCAAACAAGAATAACAGGTTAGGGAAAATCTTCATGCTTCAAAAGGTTGGTTCTGACTAATAATACAAATATTGATCTTAAAAATGTGACATTCTATTTATATATAGTAATTTTATTACAATAAGTGCATCAAAACATTTTAAAAATTACAGTGCAGGTTCATACTTGTAAAATTTGGGATTTTGAACTACAGATGCAATATCAATTCCAGTAAAAACCCTTGGCAGATCAGTTTGTTATATTCTTCACATGTCATAGCGTCTGACATGCCGTTTTACATGTTTTAGAAAGTGGAAATTTCCAGACATAAATTATTGGAGAACAAGTTCAAAGTAATCAATCATCTTTGAAAGTAATTAGGAAGTCCATGAAACACAACAATCTCCCAGGAACAAACTTGATAGAAGTATATCAAATCTTTCCAACAGGTACTGCTAATATTCAACCGAGTTGCTAAGGATGTCCACCAGACAGAATAAAGAGGAATGGTTGGGAATACATAAAGAGGGAAATTTGAAACATTTTTCATATCAAGTGTTGTTTTCAACAATGAAGGTTGGGATAGTCAGAAACATCATTGATACTTACAGGAAATATATGTATGGACATGAACCATTTTTAATAAGAGAGATTATTGTAATTCTTATAAAAATTGTTGTCCATTCTTTACATAAATGACATTGGAAAAACTGGAAGGTGTTCCAGCAAAGCCAACTAGAATAAATCAACAATTTAAAACCTCACTTTATGGAGAATGGGCTAGGGAGCACAAAAAAAACATAGAACTTGTTTTCTGCAAGGTGCTGGACTGGTCTGGAGCAAAATTAAATACAGTAAAGTCACAGAATCTCAGGTTCTGAGAAGCTGGATAGGTAAAATCTATATGGCTTCATCTGACAGCAATTAATAGTATCCAGTATATTCTGGATGTTATATAGCCTTACTATGCACATTAAGTCCTCTTATTCCAATTACATATTAAAAGTATAAAATACCAGATGTCTCAGCATTGGTCCTTAATACTGCTACAAGATTCAATTTATTTTTCATATATGAAAAGGATGAAAGGTGGGG
>VZTB01020382.1:78210-90161 GCA_013397245.1 Thryothorus ludovicianus
TAAATTGCAAGACGAAAAACCCCCAAATGTTCACATACTATAGGAAAGAAATGAAAACAAGAAATGTTTTAATTTTTCTATTTTTTAAAAAGCAAAGCTGATGCAACAGATCAAGCTCTGGTACACTTTGCTCAGTGCCAGAGCTATGAAAAGTAAAAATGGATGCATGTAAATTCAGCCTCCAGGTTCTCACTCCTGGGGTACTACACTCACCAATGATTAGTTCAGAAGCTTGGCAGACAGTAGTGCTTTGCCTGCAACTGTGCCAATGGGAATTACTCAAGCATAGAGAATAATCTCAGATAAAGCAGCTGTGAGGAAAAGTCACAGACAGAAGGCCTTTTAGGGACGTACAGCCAAATTCTTAGTTCTTGTCATTTAGCTAGCACATCACAACATGAGTAAAGAATATATATTAATATATGTATGTATGTATACAGACCATGATACTGGTGTTGGGGATTTTATCCTTGAAAAAAATTTGCAAATTTTATTTCTAAGCAGAGTACTGTCATCACAGAAGACTATTTTTAGGTTATACCCTCAGTAGTAGAAATTTATATTTTCTATGTAACTATGATGAAAATTTTTGTTCATAATCTGACCTCTTTCTTTTAAAGGTTATACTCAAATAGCCAAAATAATATAAGGGTTACACATGAGATGTTTCCTAACAGAGTAAACAGATTTTGGTGCATTCACTCCATCCAAAAAATATTTCCACAAGAAGATTTTGGTGCATTCACTCCATCCAAAAAATATTTCCACTAGTATTTCCTATGAGAAAGAGATTGACAGAGTCAGAACTCAGCATGAGAGGGAAATTTTTGAATTCTCTTGCATTCTAGAGAGCATGCAGGTTAATCACTATCTTAAGATGTTGTGCCGGTAGCACAGCCAGACTGTGAAGCACAGAGATCAGAGGTGACTTCACCCCATGTAAGCTGAATGCAAAGGAAAGCAATAACATCTGAAAATTTAGGTTGAAGTATCCTGCTATAGTATGCAGTGCTGCAATTTAAGGAGGAATGGAAGGTAGAGAAGTGGATAGAGCTATTAACTTTTTGTCTCTTCATGTGTTTTTCAAAGACCATATGCTCTCATGCAGTTAAAAACAGCTTCCTAACGACGTTGCTATCAAGGTGACTTTGATTCTAGTTGCCCCAGTCCTCTGTGGTTGCTCTCTGCAGTGCTTTAAACCAATAGGGATCTGTGACATTATTTATTAGAGAAACCGCTGTTCTTTGGATTCCTCAGATCTTTGGGAAGATAGTTCAAAGCTGTCAATCCCTTTAAGGGAGAAATTTAGAAAGGTAAAAAGAAAAAACAACATACCCAGGGAGTGATAGGAAGAAAGTAGATGTCAGGGCTCATCCTTGAATCATACAAGGCATGGATAATTTAGCACTCCTGCTATTTTCCACAGAATAAGACAAGTAATTAGGTACAAATCCATGTGTAATTTTGAGATATAGGAATCCATTCTGCTTCTATGTGACTTCTAAAAACATCATACAAGCTTTTTATGCTTGTTGACAGTACTTCTTCCCCCAGTTCAGAGGCCATTACACTATTTATGCCTATAGATTAAGTCATTCAATCAGTAAGAAAGCCTTTGCATGCAGTTTCCTTAACTCTGGCACCTGTTAAGTGGGGCTGCAGTGCTTACTGGAATATCTATTCCCATAATTATCTGTGCTTACTTAACCTGCATTACATGATTCTATTAACTCTTAGCAAATATCTTCACCAAGGCATAACGAAATGAAACTGTGCATTTTCACAAAGTTCAGAACCATGTGAGATGTCTGGATAAACTAATCAGTAAATACATCTTTTCTCCACAGTAGTATTTAGCACTTGAAGAGATGGATGGAATGCTTTAACATAAAATAGAAACCATTATTTTTCAAAGCATGACATTTTTGCTTTTGCTTCTCACTGAAAAGTGCCAGTGGCTTAAGCACTCTACTTCACAACTTTTTAATACTTTCCTTGATATCACACAACATCTAATGATGGAGAGTAATTTTTAAAGAGTGGTTTTATGAACAGTTTCATTTGATGAAAGGAAAGAGGGATGGCGGTTCTTGTTTCTACCTAAAATGATTAGGATCAAAACTAATTTTCAGCATTCATAATGCTCATAATTCAATATATACAGACTATTTTTGGATTAATAAAATTTAAAAATGCTAATAGGAGATAACTGTGGCTTTGCCAGGATATTATTATGCCTAAGATGCTCCAGTTCTGTTTCTCCATAGCATGCTGAGAACCGACTGGCATGCCTTGCTCTTTTGCATAAGCATAAAGCTTAGCCTACAGCATTTTATTTCCTTTTACCATTATCAACAAGAGTGTAGCTATAAATATTAACTTTCCTGAAATACATTTGTTGCAGAAACATAACCGAAAGACTTCCCTGTCATCTTATGTTATATTATTACTTGCTCTCTACACCAGATGTTCTTCTGCCTGTGAGAATGTTCTTGTTTGCAGAGATGTTTAAGACCTCACAGAGTCTGATGGAAAAGTGATCAGAGATAGGAGGTGGTGCATATCAAAGAGTTTCAAGATAGTCAGAGGCCAAGACCTAAATATTTTCTCTCTTTTTAGAAACTGGCTTATTTTATTCTACATATGCAATGAAGCTACTGTGGTAAGTGCAGAGATGATGAATGTTAAATTGCAGACAGCAGCTTCAAGCTATCTATTAAATATCACTCAGTTTGTATAAACCTCTTCAAAGGTTTCAAAAGAACATAGCTATAGGATCCTCAATTATCTTGCTCAGGAAGACTTTCTCTCTTTTCTGTACAAAGTGCCTGGTTAAGCATATTTAAGGCAACAGTGACAAGTTAAATATCATATAATGTGTCGCAGGTGTGTTGTCTTATCCAAGCTCATCAAGGAGTGAATCACTCCAGTGTCTCTGACAGACCAAGGTGTGTTGTCAGAGCATTGTGAGCGCACAGGCTCCATGCAGCACAGCAAAGGCAGCAGTGTTTTGGCAGCACATCCTGTGCCAAACCAGTCAGGTGCTCGCCAGCTTGTGCCCTTGCATTCGAACAGCATCTTCCCTGCTGCATTTTAGGGGTAGCAAGGCGTGGCAGAGCAGAGCCCAGCATGGCCCCAGCTCAGAACCTCAAAGCAGTGAAAAGCCTGAAGAGACGGATTGCTGAACCTGTAGGCTTCAGCAGGAGAAGCCAGGGGCTGCAACCCTCTCGAGGGCAGAAGTTTGACAGAAAGGAAGTCTTTTGGCACAGGGTTTTTAATCTAAAGCTTGGCTCCAAAAAGCTCTTCAGCCCCACCCACCCTGGCCAAAGTAACTCCCAAGGAAAAGGATGAGTGCATTGCAGTCAGGTATTGACAGGTTTTTGGCAGGCAAGATTTATTCAGAATCTTCCTGACTTTCTGTCAGGACCTTGGTAATGTTGAAATATGGTTTGTTAAATATTTGATTTTAAGGCATCTACATTCTCCAACAGATGATTTTTCAGCTGAAGAATTTCTTTCAGGTTCTGACAAACTTTCCTGTACTTGGCATATTTGACCTTTCAGCAGCTCTCCCGCTAGTTCTGACACATATGGCTCAACTCAGTGCCATGAAGTGCTTCATTTTTACTAGCAAAAAATTTGTTCCTTTATAGTGAGAGATGGTAATATAACATTTAAAACCACAGTCTGCTCTAACTCACAGCGTACCTCTGTTCAGTTTAAGTGTACATCATTTAATTTTCACCATTACTCACCAGGAGTGGATTGGGACATCAAACCCAATTGGTGAATTTTCTCAGATGATAAAAACCAGGCAGACAAATTTTCTTGCAAAATATAAATATTATCTACAAATATTCATCTCGTTTTTTAATGTGGTTTGAAAAAACAGCAGCGACAATGTGGCATTGAAATAAATTTGATTTTGTTTCTAATTAAGCAGAAATGAGTACAGAAATTCAATAAAAGCAAGCAGTAACTGGGGGATTGAGTCAGTTACCTTTTTCTATTATACTATAATCATGTTATATAGAGAGGCTTTCATGACCTTTAGAGCCACTTGAGAATCTAACAAAGAGCATCAGGTCCCACTCTGTCAGCAGCAGAGATTTTTATCAATGTAGTAGTTACTGCCAGTAAGATTTTGTGCTTTTTTATGTCATTTTGTTTTAATCTAAAATTTTAAAATGTTCTACATTTATTTTTATACCATACACTAAGCTGTTGCTTAGTGAAGTAACTGCAACATTCAATATATATATAGTGCATGGACTTATGCCACTAACCTCATCTTGTTTCCATGGTTTTCTCTGGTTCTCCACACATCTAGTCTGTTTTTAAATCGGGTGTTGTACATATCTTTGGGAGGAGGAATTGTCAGGCAGTGGCAACCTGAGAGAGAGCTGGGGCCTTCAGATTATATTGCTGCCTTTAACCTGGATTAATCAGCTAAAAGACTGGGAATCTGGATGCTAGGGGTCTATTTATGCTTCTGCCACCAAGGCATTCAAATCACTTTACCTCATTAAAAAATGGCATAGTAAAATTTATCTCAAAAGGCTTTTGCAGAGACACCAGCAAAACCCTATTTTTTCACACATATTTCTGGTGAATTATTTTATTTTCTTGTAGAAATTGTTCTTTGAAAATAGTTGGGTTTTATTTGTTCAGTAAAAGCAAAATCGAAATGTCATTTCCTGCCAAAAAGTTTGCTTGAAACTGAAAATAAACTTTATTTCCCAGTAAAAAGGAACTTCTAGGGGAAAAAAAGGCATTGAATAAACCATAATAAACCATTTTCTGCTAGGGTAAAGATGCTTTGAAGGAAATATTTATCAGTTCTGGTACTGTATGTCTGAGATATCTTACCAAAACAGGCAGCCTAAAATAAAATGTGGGTGGGTGGGACACAGGATAAATTATGCTAGGGGTAAATTAGAGTGCTATTGTGTTATTGTTCAGTGCTTAAGGAAAGAAAAGATTTAATGGTCCAACTGATCTCTAAGATCCTCTCTACTCACTTCCAAATTTGTCATAATATTTACATCTGGCTTAGAGAAGCATGAAAACCACTAATGAACATTTTGTAAACATTATATAATAAAAATTCAGATAGTCAATTTACATTTGGGCAAACAATTTTTAAATATCAGAAACACAGAAAACATGACCAAAAAGTCTGTTAAAATAAACAATCAATTGATCAGGAGTAGTCACGTTTCTCATATTTTAAATTACAATGAAATGTTGAAAAGGCTTAAAGGGAAGAATTTTCCTACATTTCTGCCTGTGCCTGTAGTCCTGGCCTACACTGTGGGGACAGATATCAGTGCATGACATCTAGTGGTAGATGAAAGAGATCCATCGATCTGTGCTAACAAGGAAAGGCTCCCAAATTACTGCTGCCACCTGGACCCAGCAGAAATGAAAATTATTCCAGTCTTAAACCAAGTGATCATACAAGAAAAATTCATTATTTAAGCATCCCTCGACAGTACAACGAAACTGCACTGGAGAATCCATTTCAAGATGTTGATCAGTGTTCTCAGCTGAGGGAAATATTTTAGCTTACTGAATTTCATTCACTGAGATTTTTTTGTTTCTCCCCTCTCTTCACTTTCCTTTCCCTCTCGGTTAACAAACATAGTTCCTAAAACTTGTTTGATGTGTGTTTTCACGACTTTTCCTGAAAAATTTATGCTTTACTAAGAAATATTTTCCAGGTTTTTTTTGTAATTTTTCTAAAAATAAGAAAACCTCCCTGAGACAAAACGAAAAAAAAAAAAAAAGCAAAATCCCAGCCATAACTACAACAAAAAAAGCCAAAAAATCTCCATCCCCAAAGTGAAACTTCTTTCTCAGTCCTGCAGCAAGACACTACAAGTTCAAAGTGGGAAAGATGGAAGAGTTTTTAATCTGGAAAAAATAATGCTCATAAAAGCGCCAGATTATATTCTTTCAAATGAGATTCCAGATGAGTTGCTTTGATAACAGAAAGTTAAAGGGAAACTCTCAGCCCAAAATATTAAAATCAGCAAAAATGTTGGCAACTGCAAACTGGATTTTTGTTAAATAAATCCAGGAGCAACTATAACTGGATAGTGCCGGTTTTGCCACTCTAAGTCAGCAAGTATACCTGTCTCACATTTGTTTCTCTAATATAAAATGTATCTAAGCTCTTTCAAAGTTAGAGTATTTGGAAAACAATATGCCAACCATTGGGTGGGAATGATGTGGTTTTATTCCTTTGGATATTTTCATGCTAATCCTGATTTAATCTGACATATTAAACAACCAAAAAATGGAAAATATTTGTGATAGAATGCCCAGCCTTGGAGGTAGCTGCTTTCCACCAAGAGCAATGGAGCCCACCATGTGGAAGGTTTAGCAGGTACAAAAACCTTGAGGTGTTGTACCCTGTGTATGAACGGGGAAAAATCAGGGCTGAGCTGGGCTGATAGAAGGAGGCAGCTGAGACTCAGCTGTTAGTCAGACAAACGTCTACATAAATAGGCATGGGCATGAATCTGAATTATCATTCTGAACTCTACCTCCTGGACCATATAGCAGTAATAACCATTAACCTTTTCTAAGGTCTGAATACAAAGATCATCCATTTAACATAATGGCAAAGACATCACAGGGACAGAATAGAGCACATAAAGAACAGAAATGAACTGTGAAAGGACAGTGCAGAGAGGAATTTCTACTCAGCCTCCTTCAGCAAAAATGACCTTTGCAGAGTCCTTAGTTTTACTGAGGGTTCATACAGTTACTGAGGAATTGTTTGGAAATATTTGTTATATAATGTCAAACAATAATATAGCATGAGTTACTTTTGGTAAACAGTAATGTCTAATTAAGCTACAATCCACTGTATCTTTTGAATCACACTTTTTCTAGTACCTCTGCAAGATGGCACTAAAAACTCCTTATGATGATCTGTTTAGAAAGGGCTAAATATGATAAAAATAGTAAAAAGATGACCTTTTGTACAGAGCTACTGTTGGGATGGTTGCCATTGCCCACTTGAATGATGAGGAATTGCAGCAAGAGGTAAAGAAGAACAAACTGGTAAGTTTAGATGTAAAATAGGCCAGAAAACACTTGTTCCTGTAGTTCCTCCCAATTTTCCTTCTTTGATCCACCCCCACACATACACACACACACATTTGCATTCTCCCCCGCTCTCTCTCTCTCTCTCTCTCTCTCTCTGTCTCCACGGTAACAGCAGCGCTGGGATTTTGCTGCTGCTACCGCATGCTTTGGATGCTTCCTTTCCACAGGGAGCCGCTCACCCAGCCCTGCTGGGGCTTGGGTGCTACAGCATCACCCACCAGCAACTCCCCATGTGTCCAAAGGGTCAAGAGCTGTCAGACACGCTGGGCTGCAGTATCACATGTATTTTATTTCTTTTGGCTGTGGGTGGTTTATAAAGAGAGGTGCTGAGGACAAAGGCGGCCTCTTTCTAACACTTGTACTCTAGGCAGAGGGATTAAATGTGTGCAGGGAGCTACCAACTGCAGACAAAAAGTGCACCATATAATGAGTCTCTAGAAACAGGAGTGTCCTCTTTTAGAACCGGTGAGAAGAAGTACAGTGGTGTAGATGTTGTGGCTTGCAATGTCTCTAGGGAGTAGTCATACTACTTCCTGCAACAATCTACAAACCTCCATAGATACACAAGTCAGCTCTGCTGTACCATGAAAATCAAGTGTACAGAGACACAATCTTGTCCTCTTTAGGCTTTTGATGGAGGAAGGAGCTAAACATGTGCAGAGGAATTAAAAGTCTCTTTCACCAGATCTCATGGAAACTAATGAGAACTCTTGACTATCTGCTGGCATGCACCTTTCTGAGTTGGGAAGGGAAAGCCTGGTGATATTTATAAAAGATCATGGTTGAAAACCATCACAGTAGATTCATGAAGAAAGAAACCAATTGCATTCCATATTTTCTAATAACATTTAGCATAAGTGTGTACCTGATGCAGGTCAATAATTTCTGTGTCAGGAATTTCTCTCACAAAGTAAGATTTTGCTCAGTGGTGCTGTATTACCCATTATGTGGTGTAAACAACTTTATACAATTAGCATTGGTCCAATGTGGTTCTATTACCTTGAATTGAAAATTCCTTTTTTTTTTTTTTTTATATTCTACCTTCTAATGAGGAGAGAAATCAGCACTGTTGCACTATGAAAAGTTGGCCATGCATCTAGAAATAGAAAAGCTTTAACTGTTTACTAAGAAGGTAACCTTAGGAAGCAGAACAAGAACACTGAATCTCAAGCACTGGTTCTAAGAACTTATGTAATACTTGCTGGAATTCCAAATTCTGTGTTTATGACATAATAATAACAATAATAATAACAATATTTTTCATTCATAGCTTCTGTATAACATTTTGTCCTACAGCTGTGTATCCACAGTCATCATTGAAATAAATTTAGCTCTGTGATAGATGTTGGCAAACAAACAGATCAGGGAAAATCAGCATGCAGCCCAGCAAGAGAAACAAAGACAAATTTTGGTCAAGGACTCAGGGACAAATCCTGCTGACAGTGAAACTGCTGTAGGCTACTTAATGTCCATGCAGCACAGAAAGACCAACGCTTTGTAAATGCCATGGCATTCCATTTATTTGCTCCTTGTATGCTGTTTAAATGCTTACCATGAAACACAATCTTTCCAACAGTGCTCTTCATTCATTCACCATTCTAGTGCAGAGATTCTTTTTTTTGTTCATTTGCATGTCAATTGTTCGCATCATTCTTTTAGCAACTTCTCTCACATAAAGCTTTAGATATTTTTAGCTGTTTTCTTACAAAAGATGTCCAGTCAGTCAGCAAAGGTCACTAACTAGCCCATCCACTACCCCTCTTCCCCTATTTCTACTATGACAGCTATCACTGAAAATAAGTTGGGAGGCATTCATCTTGTGCCTAAAGAGCTAGGTTAATATTTCATGTACATGCTCAAAATAAGATTTGTCTCAAAATCTTCAAATGAAAGCCGTTCATGAAGTCACGTTTCTGTTGTGTTAAATCTCTCTTGCACATTTTGTCCACTTATTCTCATTACACTCTTGAGTGTGTTATAATTAGTGTTAAATAATCTTCCTGAGTCAAGTGATGTCCTTTGATAAGTATATAATTCTTTTAAGCTTCAGTCTTAATGAAGGCATTAGTGTGTAAATACATTTTTAAAGTCATCATCAAAGTTAATTTAATGTATGAATAGTGATGGAAGAGTTTTTTCACTTTTTTCTTTAACTGATTTTTTTAAGCTTAGAGCTTTTTTTTTTGGTGAATTAAATCACTAAGGAAGTATATCTCGCAAGCTTAAATGCCATCTAACAAAAGCAGCTGAGATTTGAATAAGTAAATTCAAACAAAAAACAGAGAACAAGAGAGACTTCACCGATGTATGCGTGCCCACTGGAGAGTTGTTGGACTGTGAACAGGAATTTAGTGAGCCTGGATTGTGGCTTGAAATAAAGAAGTAAAATCTAAAAGGAGAAAAAAAGGGGTAAAAAAATAAAAGCAGGAACCCCTGCAGCCATTGCATTTGACTTTCTAATAATGTCAGTTTCAGAGGAGAGGAGAGATGGAAATGAGAAAGGGTGTACTTGCAATGCAGTCATTCTTGCTGTCATTGCCTTTATGGCTTTTCAGAAGGCCACAAAAGGCCAATCCACTAGAATATGAATGAGACACAGTCATGGCCCCACCAAATAAGTAGGAGGTATGAAACCTCCCTGTTTGGGTCCTAATAGCTTTTTCTGGCTCAGTAATCTCTCACTATAAAAGGAAAACAAGACAAGACAAACAAAAAATGATCCTCACTCCCAATATCCTGTCTGTGCTTGCTTTTCTTTGATTATTGTTCTGAAGGGCTTCAGAGAACTGGAAGATTAATAGTCTACAGGGATTTGGTGAAGTAAACCCCTCTGAGAGGGAGTTTTATTCCCATCAACTTGTCCTCTGCATTAAATATGCAATATTGTTATTCTTGTTATGTATGGAAAGATCTGACAGATAGGCATGGCGAGCAAAAACATTAATGGAACAAACAATTTAAACAATTGATGTTTTCCACTGATTATGTATCTGAAATTCCTTAAGAGAAAAGAGAGGTGCACTAGGAGGAGATATTTTAGTTGACACCACCCTCTTATCAAAGCCATACTTCTCTCCCTTTCTTATCAATTAAACTAAAGACAGCTTGCACTGAATTCATCTGTGATCTTTGAGCCAAAGTGACACATTACCAAACCCATATTTAAGGTTCTGATACATCATTCTGTCGCTCTCAGGAGTTGCAGAAGGTTCAGAAATAGTAAACCATAATGGAAATTTCAGCTGGCAGAGGAGAGCTTTGTGTTACTTGGCAGACCACAGTTTAGAGTCTCTCAAGCAAACTCACCCTGGAATCAATAGTGTAGCCACGTGCTGGAATAATTTTGTTTATGAAGACTTTTTGGATGGAGTTAGAGAAAGCTCTTCCTGTTTAAATGTGTATTGTACCACATAGATGTGTCTGTTCAGTAGAAGGTAGCTGAGGGATACCTATGGGATCCATGATCTGGTGTGGAGGTCCATGGTGTATTCTGCAGATAACCAGGGATCCTCTGCAGGCAGTGAGGACTCAGGAAGCATGGAAGCAAGCTTTCCTCCAGCCCAGGTGCTCCTGTTGACAATAAGACAATTGTGTACTAATTGTAACTTTACCTAATTCATTCTGTCATGAATTTACCCCTGTATTACTCGTCCCATTAAGGTTAAGGGAAAATATGGACAACAAGGTTAGGTAATTCAGACCAAGGCCATTTCAGAATGTTAGAGCAATGTTTGTGACACAAAATACTTTGCTAGATCATGTTAGCTTTTAGTCTCTGCTGCTGGCAGCCTTAAGTAACAGAAAGCAGGAGGGGCAGATCTGCAAACTAGACTGCATTAAGTGTGCATGCTAAAAACAACCACTGTTTAAGATACATGTGATTTAAAACATTGCATATACGTCAATGATATTTCCTTACACAAAAATCTTTGTTCTTGTGAAAGGCAAGAATATTCTTTGACAAAGGACTTCAGCTAATATTACTGTTAGAAAATCCGTTAAGATTTTTTCTTACTATAGTGTATTTTGTATCTCTAAACTATTTGAGAGAAGGTAGTTAAAATATTTTGGGGATTTGCTTATCTTGATTAACCAAGAAGATAGCAGTGTTAGAAAAAATGAATCTTTGGCAATGCACACTACCCTTGGGTTTTTGGATTATTCATTTGGACAAGGAGGATTAAGTTGTTTAAAAAAATGCTTTTCTTGGACCATGCGAATTCGATTAAGGTGATTCCTGAAGGATGAGAGCCAAATCAGTTTAACTTAGTTTTAGAAAAATTAAATTGATAAGATTGATCTATATTTTAAAACAAGCATTCTGCTATTATGTTCACTGGCTGAAACTAAGAGGACTTACTATCTATATGGCACAACAACAGACTAAAAAAATATGACTTTTGCATTTAAAATATGGGTCTTTTTTTTAGTCTAAACCTTGCACAGTATGTATTAATTATTTTAAATATGAAATAAAGTCTTTATCATCTAATTCTAATTGATCCAGATTTTAGCAGGGAAAAAAACAGCATAGTAATTTTTCCTGATGCAAGGCAGAGCTGGAAACAGAAGTTACTTATCCACTCTTTCAGCAATGATTGTCTCACCAATAGCATTGAAAACCATAATCTGATTCTCAAGTCATCTTTAATGAGGATGTGTACATGTGTCACTATATTCCAGAAAAACATGTTTTTAACCACTGACTTTGCTTGTCTTTACCACCATCTGTTTATACTTGAAATTTTGTTTTTCTTCTTGTTTCATCTCATTGCTGATATAAATTAGATTACTATATCCTTCCTTCCTCCCTCCCTCCCTCCCTCCCTCCC
>VZTB01020382.1:90810-107414 GCA_013397245.1 Thryothorus ludovicianus
ACCTCCCTTCCTCCCTCCATCCCTCCCTCCTAGCTAAATATATTCCTATAGTAGGAAAGAATTGCAAGAGTATTTTTTTTGTCCAGAGTTTAGATTCTCCAATGCATCACTTAAATCTCTTATCACCTTTACTCATATTTCAAGGAACTAAACATGTAAAGGCTGAAAAAGAGCAATGAAATTGTAAATTATTCTTATTCTAAGTTAATATCTCCCACCCACACCTGTTTTACTTCAACATCTGCCCTCCAGCACCATCAGGGCAAGACTGAGTCATGGAAAAACTGTAGTAGTATGACAACAGCAGATAGAAACTTTTAAGTTATTTGATTTAGCCCCTAGCAATCTTTCCAAGATTAAAAAATGTGGCTTCCTCTGTTGCATGATGCCATCAGAAAGTTTCACATTCAACTTTAATCAACAGTATGCCTATTTTGCACCACTACCATCTCATATTCAAACCTTTTTAATTTTCTGTTCTCGAGTTGCCATGGAGAACTTTTTGACTTACTGAACTGTGCAATCTGCAAGATAGTCATAATGTCCCTTTGTGCTCCTCTAATATACAGAACTTCAGGCAACTTAAAGGTAAGAACATAACTGTCCTAGTTTCAGCCAGGACAGGGTTAATTTTTACAGTAGCTGGAAAGGTCCTGCCTAATGTTATTTGAAACATCCTGAACCAGGAAAAACAATTACTTTGAAGCAAATTAATCTGGATTTATAACATCTTCACATAGCTCAAACACAGAATACATAGTATATGAACACACACTTTGTGTGTATGCACGTGTATTAACACTGTGTGAAGAATGTAAGATTATAGTTCACTTTATGATGAGGTGGAGAAAAATATTTGAAATATGTTCATAAAAGAACCTGAGTTCCAACATGGAATAGTTCGGCTCTTCAGTTTGATAGAAATACTAAATATGAAAAAGTTTGAGATAAACATACACTTTATACCTAATCAGTTTTAATTTGACATTTGAGGTAAAAATCCTGAATTGTAATGAAGGGAAAAAACTTCTGAGTAAATATTTCTGTGGCTACCACACTGAGTAATATTTGGTTTCATTTTATAATAATTTATTACTGAGAAGTGTTTGGAGAAGGTCTAGAAAAATACCTACAATCAAACTATAAGCTTTGAGTTTTTGATGACTACTTTCACTTGAGAATTTATCTCTGAAATGTAATACTTGATATTATCAGTCAATATTCACTTGTTCCAGGAATCCAAAATGAACATGCATAACCCAAGTAACCAAGCATATCTGAAGTGCTTAATGCTACATTGCTTAATGTGCATTCAGCAAAGTGTTTCCTGGCTTTTGATTAACAACTCTCAATTTATTGATTACATACAGGTATATAAGAAATAGGGGCTAAAAAAGGCTTCTTTTCAGACAATTTATTTATCAAAACAGGAATATTACAGTCATAACATTATTCATTAAGAGTAGCTTGAATAATTGGCCTGAAATGCATTATTTAAGAGGAATAAATATTTAAAACCAATGTATCAAATCAAAGGTGATTTAACCACTGCTTGTCACCAAAGAATCCATTGACAACTTTCCTTTCCTGATGAATGAATCAACATAATGAACTACTGCTGAAGCAAAAGGAACCGTAATTTATCATTAGAACAATATACTGTAAATGTGAGAATGTTAAATTCATCCTAGGGATATCTCAGTTTTGTTAAACCAGTACATTAAATACAATGGGGAAATAATTGTAGCAATAGAAAGGACAATCACTAAAATGTTTTAAAGCAATGATTAGTCATGGAAAAATTAGACTGACAAATCTCTACTAACACTAAGCACTTTTATTTGCTGTTCCTTTTAGGCTATGAAGATAATGGGGAAACCAGAGAAATTATACGGAGAAGATGAAAAGTTGTTTAAAAAAACGGTAAATAGCAAAAGGATAGAAATCCAAGATTTAAGTCTGTCTTCAGTGCATTTTAATTGGTCTCTGGCCAGTTTTACAAGCTCTAAGGAAGATAAATATCTAAATTTCATAAATTCATAGCTTTTGGGTCAAAAAAATTGACCTCCAAATTTGGAACACTGAAAAAAAAAAAGAAAAGAAATTTATTAATTTATTTTAGCCATTTCCATTTTATAACCTATACACATGTAAGATACATGCAATACAGGTCACAATGGATCTATGTATAGTCACTATAGACATGCTTTTGTATGTGACTAATGTATGTGAAGGGTGTAATATCATATTTATCAAAACCCAGTCCAACCAGAGTAAAGGACTGCAACACCATTTCTATAGTTTTAAGTCAGAGTACCAAATAAAGTGTTTATTTCTGGGACTTTTGTAGGGGTTTTTTGCTTGTTTGTTTTTCTAGGTTATGTCTTGGTTTACTGTAAAGGTAGAATGAAAGTAAAGAAGGAAAGTAAAGCTCTACAAAGTTTTGTTTTTTAAAGTTATCTTTTTTCTTTGTTTTTTTTTTTTGCTAAACATGAATGAGCAGAGAAAATATGTAGTGTATTAGTAATTTTCTTTGGAGAATCATGAGTGATGACTATGAGATATGAGATAGCAATTAGGATGAAATAAATGAAGTATTTATATTATTATATCATGGTGTGAAGCATTAGCAGGTTCTTTACTCAGCAAGTCAGAGAAGGAAATATAATGTCATGGTAGATGAGCTTTTAGATATCTTATGAAAATTTCTCTAGAGTGTCTGATTCATTTGCCTTGCTTATATGCTCAGGATTGTATTGTGCATTTAATTTAGAGTCAGACAGGAGCTTCCTTCTTGATTAGACTGATAAATTTCTAATGCTGGTTTTGCTTTCTGTAAAATACATAGCACACTTATGATCATCTAGATATCATCTCTTGAGAACACCTCAGGCTTTTTTCTGATGATTTTCCCCCAAAATACAAAAGTGCAAGCCTCTGAGTCATAAGAAATTTAATCCACATTGTAGCAAATGAAAGAAATAACCTGGTGGTGTGTCTTTTCTGGTGACAAGCATGTTTGTTCTCTAACTTAACACCAATCAATTATCGGTTATAATGTCACAGGTGTTCCAGATATTTGCTTCAAATTTTGTCTAGAGTAACTCTAGCTTGATTAAAAATATTAAGCTTAATAAATTGTACTACATACACTAACTGATCATTTAGGGTGAAACTAAGTAATCTAATGTAATCTCCTAGACCTAAGCACACCTGCATGTAGAAGTTTATATAGTGCTTGAATGAGAGAACAACTCATTTCTTTTTCACACAGCAGCGTCTGGCTCATAAATATCAGACATGAGACCTATTATTTAAGCATCTAAAGTCTTTGTTTCCTTGGTATTTAAACTTAGAATAACTTATCTACTTATATTGTCAAGAAGTTTATATATTTATTTGTTTATCAAAACTTTCAGCTCCATTTCCTTTCCTTTTCCAATGTTTATTCTGCTAAAAGAGCATGTCATTTCATGCAGGCAAAATTAGAACTTGTCCTCAAGAGACAGCTTTTTTCCTGTATTGACCAAGACAGGGTTACCTTCTTCTGGTAGGTTGTATTACACTAAACTCCCTTGAAGAACCATCAGGGACAAATATTCAGCCTATAATAACACAGATCAGTGGGTTACAGTGATTGACCAAAGGCAGCACATGAACATTTGCTCCCATTGCTCCCAGCTGAGGATGTACAATGCAGCACCTGACACTGCAAAACTCTCACTGGCAGACATTCCTTTGTTGCAAAAAGTATGTGTGTGGTACAGATGTACAGAATTACAAGAATGTGTAAAAGAAGAAAATAATCTGTTTGGTGTTAATAATCTAGATGTTAAAAGCTTCTCTTGTGAATTTCGTGGCAGAAATCAGCTAATTCCCCAGCAAAGTCTCTAGTTCCATTCCAAATTGTAAGTATAAAAAAAGGGATTTTTTAAAAAAGCACATGTGCTTCAGTGATGCTTTTGTGCATTTCACAATTCAAGTAGGCATCAAAACAGCCATGATCTTTTGGACCTTGGTGATTATCAGAGGATTTATCTGCAAATTTTCATTATTTTCATTATTTCTGCACAAATTTTAATTATTTTTGTTATTTCTGGTTCTAAGACTGAATTCTGTGTGGGTGAGACTGCTTTATATGAAAGACTTTACATGAAAGATTCTGTTCTGCAGTAGACTCCTTCAGTACTGTGCCAATATAACATTTGCAGTAAATACTTGCAAACAAGAAGTGGAAGCCATCCTAGAGAATCAGCAGATCTCTGTTTTCATTCCCTTTCTGTTTTGCAGCTTTTTTTCATTTAGGTAGGGCTTGAAAAGGAGTAGGACTGAACATTACAGAGGCTAGAGAAGGAGGGTTCCCAAATACACTTTTGTCTTTCTGATTTTTGACCTCTGCATGTTGAAGTCCCTTTCTAAAAATTATTGTATGCAAAAGAAACCTTTTTTATTAATTTCATCAGTTTTATAAAACATCTGTTTTATAAAGATGTTTTAATGCTGTTAAAGATAACCGAAATAATTAATTTTTTTAAAATTGATTCTTCATATGAAAATAACATTTCTGTAATAATATAAGCATCAGATAATTTACACTGAAGAGCATTGTAATGTAAATTGTATCAAGGATAAATTTAATTACAGAATGACTAAGCTCAGTCTAATTCTTTCTGACTCCTGATCTTTACTTTCAATAACCTGAAGTATAATTTCAATATAAATTTAACTCTGTTTTTGATCTGGAGATTAGTTAGAACCCCTCCCACCTCCAATCTACATTTCTATATTTGAAGTTGTATTTCTAACAAATACCACTATCATTAACTAAAATGAACAAACAATTGATTTGCTCAAAATCACATTCACAGCTAATTGTTTCAGCTAATGTTTCTAGCATTTAAGAGTATTTGAAAATATCATTAGAAAAAATTTGGTTTTCCTTGATATCCTGTCTATAAAACGTCACATTCTTTTGATTTCAGGTCAGCTCATAATGCATACGTAGTTCTAATCTAAATCTATAAACACAAAATAAAATTTCCTATTTCTGGTGTTCCTAGTCCATTGTGAGGTTTCTGTGTATATATATATATATATATATAAAAGATCACAAATTAATTTGTGACAAAATAGATAATTAAGGATTTTAGGTGCTTTCTCTTATTTGCATGGACATATATAATTATGATGATCATTACCACTTATTTGACTGAATAATCAGATATTCCCCAAAGAAACTTGATAGTCTCAAAGGCTTTGCTCTTCAAAGATAAACCATGAGGTCAGGGAATAAAGTGTTGTCACACCCTTTGTGTGAGGAACACAGGGAGTTGTAAAAATCCAGGAAAATATGTTATACATTTTTTAAGTCATTATGTGGAATTTTCTGTCTCCAATCAAAAGAAAAACATCTTTCTTCGTGTAGTCTTCATAAATTAAATTTCAGCCAGAATATTCCTGGCCACAAGAATTTATAATCAATGTCTTCTAAGTCAAAATGCTGTACTTCCTTTTACACAAACACTGAAACAACCAAATTCGTTTGACATGAAAATCAAAGCTTTACCTGGGATAGAAAAGGTGTAAACAAGAAAGGTGCAAACACTATGTTTACAGTCCTTGCAAATTGAAAGAACCATTTCTAAATTTATACTTTTGTTTGCAAACTTTTAAATTAATTGACCTTAAATGGGAAAGAAATTTTGTAAAGTCTGTACTTATTCTCAAAAATAGCAACAAAGGCAGGTGCTGCTTTTTTATTAATTAAAAGAGACATTTTAAGACCTAATTTGGGAATCTGAAGTCTATAATCTTTCTCTTTTTTATTATTAATTATTCTCTATCTGTTTGGTGTATTGAGAAGTACTTCAAGGGAAGCAAATTTCTGGGATGCAGAAGAATTTCACGACTCATAGCCATAGTTTGATGGGCTAATAAATTTAGCCCATCAAAACTGTGAAGAAGACATTTACCTCTTTATAGGTAGATGATTACATGTAATTAGGCCTAATAAAGACAGAAGTAATTTCTATAGTGGATTTTTTTGTCTTAAATTTAAAAGATTTTAGTAAAACAAGCTCATTTCTGCAGAAGGGCAAATATGCATTGGTTCTTGCAGAGGTCACCAAAATCCTGTGACTGAGATGTCTGTCCACTGATGCTTTGGATTGCAGTAAATCTTAAGATGAAAAATTTTGTCTGAAATGGAGTGCTGATGCATGCCTGATGCATGCGTGTTTTAAAAATGTATACACAAGCATGCAAGTTTTAAATTATGATTTTTTTTTCCTTCAGTATTGAAAGATTTAAGTCATTACCATGGAAACTGCATCAGATTACTACTTTTCTCTCCAGCTATTTCAGTATCATTAAATCCTTGCTAATATTTTATTATTCACTATCTTTTAAACCCACATGAATTTCAGTATCTAATTTACTTAACAAATTGTGTCTGACAAAAGAGAAAAACTTATAGTACAATAAACAACACTATTAATTACTCTGTGGAGCAGTGAGCCACTATGTTTGTCAGCAACGTTATGCCTTCAAAATAATGGCACCCAGTAATTAAGTATGAACATATTCTATTGTTAGAGCATATATCCTTTTTCTTTCATTTATTTGTAATAGAGAATAATGAAGCTGAATTTATTATAGCTGTAGCCTTTATCCTGCTAAAACAAAGCACAAGGAAAAGAAAAAGGCATTCAGCCTGGGAACATATAAGAAAAGTTATGTCACTATGGCAACCAAAATGTCATTTGTTATACTTTACTCATTAAAGCATTGGAGATTATTAAAAGATAAAAAAGCCTTCTAAATTTAGAAGGTCATCAGTAGAGAGTATTTCTTTCTAAGAGACCAGGTGATTACAGTTTGAGGACAGTATCTTAAATCTCTTATTTACATGATCAACTCCTTTGTGTAGAAATTTTCATTCCTATTATGAATTCTCCCTGCTTTAAGCAATTCCTGCAGAGAAGATATTAGCATCAAATTCCTGCCTTGGAAATACCAATTTAAGTAATCTTTAGCCTAACTCTATTTGTCTTCAGCATCACACCAAAGTAACCAAGATAAGAGGTTGGCCTCTACTCAGATAAAGTTGAAATCTGCTTTCAGTTTGCTACTTAGTGAAAATTGCATATAATAAGAGTGAGCAGTTCCTTAACTAGTTTCTAAAGACTAAGGCATACACCTCCTTGAAAACAGAACTTTACTTTGGAACCAAGCTGGATTGCGCGCTCTGGAATCTGGCTGTGCAGCTAAAGGGATTAGAAGGAGAAATCCTTGGCAAGAAAAAGAGAAAAATCATCAATATGTTCAAATTTGCTTTTGAGATTCATGAGTTGTTTTGTTTTTTGAGACCTGGTGAGAATAATATGCCAGTTCTATTGCGCTCTAGCAGGTAGCTGAGCAATGACAGAGTTGAAATGACATTGGACTGGCTCCCAAAATTCATAGCCATATTATTCAGGATTGTGATCAGTAACAGTTCTCTTAATACCTTTGCTATACTGCATATACAATTATTGCTATCATACTGCTTTACCGACTTCCTTATTCCTTATCATGATGATAATTTCTGTCTTGTAAACTAGATGCTTCATGTATTGTGATGCTTTTTGATCCCTTTAGAAAAAGAGCGTTTTAGCCATCTTCAAGAATAGAAAGCAAACAAATGTTTACATTTGCATCATGACCCCTGGTATTGCTGTGAGCAATTGTGCTGGCAGTGTTATTCAGGCCATTTGAGAGATCCTCCTTTAGTGAGCTGCCTTTAAGAAAGCCACTTAAGTTGGCTCCAATGCTAATGCCTTTCTCAGGATTGTATTGATAGTGTCACTGTTAAGTGTATATCCCAAACCCTACAAGAAAATATGAAATACCATAAATGTACTGATTGGGTTTTGATCTTATAATACAACTGTCCAGGAGATATGAATAATTTAATGCAGAATTTTCTCAATTCTCAATGTTTGCTCTTTCTTTATGCCTGTTTGTTAAAGTCCCCATGTCCGTTGCCACCCAGCCACCAGCAATCTCAAGGAACAGAGATTGTGATTAAATGTATCCATGCAGTTTGTCTTGTGCTCTGACAACACAGAATGAAAAAGATAATGAGAAGGAAGCTGCCACAAGTTAATTTTCTTAAGATGTTATGTTCTTTAGTGCTTATTCACCTCTCATGGTAGTCCTAATCACCTAAATACAAAAATGGACGTAATTTTCTAGAGAGATGAGCCCAAAGCGCAGAAACTATGCTGCTGCCTCCATGAGATTAGTCTAGAACTAATTTAATTGTTGCTTTTTATTCTCCTTCAAAAAATAATGTGAGATGTGAAAGCACATTCTCAAGGGAAAATTCGTTTTTCCAGATCCTAAAGGTTTGTCTTAGGAACTGTCAATTTTTATCTATCTCTATTGCTGTAGTATTTTCTGACAGAAGAGGAAACTTTGAAATGCTCAGGCAATTTGTTGAATACTTTTAAAGGAAACCATCTGATTCCTCTGCTGTATTTCAATACCAAAAGCACTAAGTTGGCCTCAAAGTTGTTGTGTCTGGCCTGGATGATCGTCCAAACTGAACACCAAGTTTTGGAACTGCTATTAGTTACAAAAACTACTAAGTACAGAGAAAATGGCGTAAATTACCATGTGATCGTCTGTGCAGCATCATTTGTAGCTGCTGATCCCTTTGTGCTTTGCTTCCAGACATTGCAGTGCTATTTTGGAGGCAGAGGTAGATGCTACTGAAAAAGCAGTGATGTCCACCCTTTACATCATTCTTGTGGGTGCAGATAATAGGGACTTATAACTGAAAGCTGATTTCACTTGCTTCCTTTTTTCCTGGGCGTCCCTGCATCAGCAACCTTGCAGGAGATTTTGTATTTGAGAGATTAGGGATCTAGGGCAAACTGTATCTCGTCTGTTGGGTATTGTTGTTGGAGCTTGGACTGCCCTTATTTTGAAAGTACTGTTACCTTAGCAATCTGTGCATAAATCCCCCTGGTCCAATTACTGTTCTAGGTGGAAATGGACTTTTAAATAAGAATTTAGTTTTTTGATAGTTCAAAATAGCCACAGATGGACTGCTGCCACCAGCAGTACTTTTCTCCAAATGTTTTTGAAGACATTTATAAGAGCTCAAATTTTCAGAGGGATATAGCTCACATACTTCAGAGCAGTACTGGTTAAAATTGTCTTGAAAATTCAAGACTATAACAGACATACACATTGTTCGTTCCAAATACCATCTTTGTTTCTTCACTAGTCTGCCACACGTATATAAATACTTGGGCTCTCTTATGTAAATGTCATGAGGATAATGATATATGAGCAAATAGAATCCTGTTTTGAAAGAATCAATCAATCAGCTATAACAAAATGAACACCTGCAATAAGACAGCAATTATAATAAGCACTAGAATTGGATAAAATTTCCCTGTGATCCACATAAAACATGAATTCAGGGTTTGTTTTTGGTTTTTTTTATCAAATCAGTTTGGGAAAAAAACAAAGATGATTTTCAACTTAAACAGTATTTTATTTAGAAATTTATATTATGTCCACACCCTTTAAAGCAGGTATTTAAAGTGGGATTTACTGCATTTAACTTCGGCCAAATAAATAATAATGTTCAGATATCTAATCTATCTCTAGGAGCACTTCTTTTTATTTCTTTTTATTTCTAGCCCTGAAGCTACTGAAAAGAAAAGTGAGAGACTTATTTCTAAATATTTTTCATCTTTATATAGCTGTTCACAGAAGTAGGATGAATCATCTTCTGAATAAACCTGTTTCCAGTGACTGTACAAGGAGCGCATCTTGCTCAGTCTGAGCACTTGAATGTCAGGTTTCATTGTTTTACCTGAAACCCCCCTCATTTCCCCCCAGCCTCCTCTCTCTTTTTTGTTTGGCTTGTGCAGTCAGCAATCCAGAAAACAAAAAAAACCAAACTACTTAAACTAGCTAACAAAAACATCAGCAAAAACAAACAAAAAATCCCTCCAAACTGACTTTTCCTATAGCTTGGCAAATGCTAAATATGCTAAATATTCCCATCACAGTAATACTAATTATCACAATCAATTCCAGGCCTCTTGTGTAAGGCTATGTACAAACTGGTTGGGAACAATTGTCCATTCCCAAACTGTTTATTGTCTGTCAGCTAGGGCATAACTCATGGAAAGGTTCAACAAGGAATAGGGAGGACTCAATGTCAGTCACAATCAAGTCTTTTAGTATCAACAGCAACAGTAATCACAAAAGAAATAAAAGCAAATTGGCCAATCAGATCTTTGTTCAATGAAATACATGAAGGAAAGAGAAAAATAAGAAAAGCAAATAAAGTAATATACACGTAAGATTAATTATTTATAATTTATAAATAATTTATAATTAATATGAGATGCCCATACAGCAGACATGTAAAATTTTTGTGACATAAACCCAATCTGAATTCAGTGAATCTATCTTTCCACTGAGCCTAGTCTAATAGCTCACCAACGCTCATGATTGTAGCAGGCTAGCAATCTTGAAATACATAGTTCTGACTTTAAAAATTGCCAGAATCTTAACACTGGAGTATTAGAACGACAGAGGTATTTCAGATTAATCTGAATATGAATTTTTAATAACATGAAGACTGGGAAACTAGAATCAAATGTCCTGTAAAAAGCCCCCTAAATCAAAACTCATAATTGGGTTTAGCTTTGGGCTCAGGAGGACAATGCAGATAATGTCATGGGTTGGTCCCAGCGATGACTGTATGGTAGAAATCAGATAAACTAAATTTCAACAGCACAACAAATAAGGAAGTTCTCATCCACTTATTATAAATGTGTTGAATTTTGTCCTTCTGACAGTTTGAAAGAATGATGCTGTCATCCATTTTCACCTCAGGGAATTTTTAAAAACACCACAGCAATAGATGCCATCTGTGAGAAAAACATGAAAAATACCATGTGTAATTGCCCTTGGGATATTAAGGATATACTACAATCCTCTTGTGGCATGTTTTTCCCTGGCAACCCTGAAATAGTGCAACGTATAAAGAATGAAGAAATCAAAATATGATTTCAACCAGAAAATTTGTGTGGAAAGTTTTTTTTCCCTCCCCACAGTGCTTGCCTGTATCCCTGGGGTGGCTGCGGTGATGGGCACCCAACACGGTCATGGGATAGAGGGTGCTGCCATGGGGCACTTGGAATGGCTGTGGGGCACCCAGTGTGGCCAAGGGGCACCCAAATTTGTCATTAGGATTTAGGGTTAGGGTTGAGGGATCTTTTTGCAGGGAATAACTTCAGGGACTTACCAGAAAGACTATAAGAAACTCAGTTTTGCAGAGCGTTTGGACCTAGTGGTCCAGATGTTTTCACGTTTGATTCTGGAAACAGATCCTATCATCATGCAGACATAATCCTCACATTTTTCTATGCCTGTGCCCTCCACTTTCTGCTGGATGTCTAGAAGCAGGAGCCAGCAAGCTGCACTGTCCTCTCACCTGAGTGGGCTCCGATAGTCCAGGCTTTCTAGTCTGATGCTAACCTGGTCAGGTACAAACTGAGTCTAATGCACAAATAATAACTGAAATCAACCAAATTGCCATACTTGAAGGACTGGCTGCAGAATTCACCCAAAACTTCAGTTTATTCTTGGTTTCATCATTACTAATGAGATAATTTTTGTTTACAGCTGAATAGTATAAGCTCTGCTACAGATTACTGAATGTTTTCAGGTTATTAAGTTAGAGCTACAAAGGAAAAAGCTACCTGGTGATTCAGACAACAGATTGGTACTTGAGAACTTCTGGAAAGGATGAAGAATTAGTAACTAAAGTGACTTAGCATTTGTTTTATGATCGATTGTTGTTTTGTATTATGATGGACATTTTCCAATAACAAGTATGGAGAAGTACAGGTTGTTGTCTCTACAGAAGGGTGGTTCTTGTTCTACCATTTCTGATTTGTGACCAGCTAAACAGAGCACAAATAAACAAAACTGAACTGCTTAACTTTATTCAGCTTATAAAAAGGCACTGATGACATATATAATTGATACTTCCTCTTGAATCCTAACCCAATTTCATCCTGACTTTTCCACTCCCCTATAATCTTGGAATGTTTATGAGTGACAGTTGCACTAATTTTATACAAGCTACCACCCACAATCTAGAGCTACCAATGTAAAACCTTTCTGACACACTGTTATCAGAATGGAATTTCTGTATATTCAGTGGTATCTGGTTTAAAAGAAATAAGAAAATATGTTAGCTGATAACTTTCTTAATTAAAATAGCAATTCTGGTGGAAAATCAGAAGGTTTTAGTATTAAACTCCCTACTTAGTGAGTCTGTTTTAGCCTGCTAATAAGTTCCCTCTGCAGCAAAGAGAAAGAGCCCTCCGGAAACTTATTTAGTTTGAATTTGAGCTCAGAAGAATTTTTCTCTTTTATTCACAACAGAAATTACATATGCAGATTAATCTCTCAATCTGGATTTAGCATAGGAATACTCCACAGCATGTGATTTTTATCTATAGGCACACTACTAAACCAAGATCAGTTACAAAATCAGGACCAACCTGTAGGTCCAGAGACAAAAGAGACACCCCACTGCATCACATCCATGTGAAGGGGCACTGGAGTCCTAAACTATGTTTCAGTCCTCACTGAACTCTGCATTGCTGATGAAGAAATTGTAATGGGATTCTCTTTTCAGCTATAAAAATTTAACTTCCAATTAGTTCATATGTCCTCTCAAGTATATATTACCAGGTTTCACACAAAAAGATTTCTTCATAAAAGATAAAAATAAATAAAATGTCAGCATACTGAGACATTTGTCAAACTGGAGTTGAATTTAATAATACTCATATTTTTCTTATAAAATCTCTACATGTAGAAAAGTTCTCTTTGACACAGACTATGAGTCTCTGTGCAAAGTCTGAATTTTATGAATTGTTTTCTATACATGGAAAAGCATGGCAGAAAGCCTGGAAATAGGAATGGGAATATTGGCATCAGTAACTACAGCAGCACGAACAAAAATGAATAGGGATACACTGAGATCTGAGATATAAGGTCACATTCTGTAGAGCTTTGGAGGTGAGAATGAGAGTTTTAATGTGATAGCAAAGAAGGAACTGAAGAATTACAAGAATTAATTAATAGATAATGATTGATAGGAGAAGAAAATTTTTACAAATACCAAGAAGATTTATTTTCAAATATTTGCCTCCTATTTTGAACATACATATTTTTTTATTGTAGCTATGTGTATTGACTTTTCATTATTTTTCACGTGCATGTTAGAATAATACCCAGTATGGAAAAAGTTCATATGAAATGTGCATTCAAAGTGTTCCTTAACTTTCCCTGAAGATGTGACAGAAAACAATAGATTTCTAGCACTTGCAAAGGAAGTGGTTTAAAAAAAAAAAAAGACATTAATATCTACACTTTATATGAAGGAAAGACTGTCTGATTTGTACTGTAATAATTTGTTTTGAGCCTTTCTAATGCTGTGCATTTTGTTTAGCACAAATCACCTGCCATGTATTTTGGCAGGAGCTGTGAACAGTATGGATGGTGGTCTGACCTGGTGTTTCTGCTCCTGCCCCATTTTGCCCCACTAGTCCTAAACTCCAAGAACAGCCAAGTTCTGGACTATGGGTGCTGGTCTGACTCAAGTTAAATTCTGTTACAGGTGTTCTGCATGATTTTTAGTCATGAAAAACCCAACACATTTTCTTTAATTACACCAGATCACTTTTAGTTAAACTGGACAAGAAAAAGCAGCCACCATGTCTAAGGATGTCTAATTTCTGTGACTTTGAAAAAGTGCAGTTTTATTTCAATTGCATCTTTAAATATTGTGTCTGTGCAGTGGAACATAAGCAGCTAAAATTCACTGAAAGGCTTAGTCATATTGGTGTGATTTCCATGCACACACAGACACAAAGCAATCAGAAGTTGTTACATATACTCCTTAGAGCAGCTGTAGCATTTTTCTGTCTGCATCTAGCACATTATATACAACAGTGAATTCTCCAAACACCATGATTTAACCACATGCTTTTCATTTTTATCCTATCCAAGCCTACACAATCATTCTGATTCAAATGCCTACATCTATTGTAATGAATATGGTTTAGAAATGAGGATAATACAAAATATTGATGTGAAAGTGATAGCATAAAAACTTCGTCAGCACCAGGCTAAGAAGTGCTGGTGACCTGGTTCCAGTTAGGGGTTAGCAAAAATCTTCTGCATTGAAACAGAGAAAAAAATGCAATTTGAAAACTTTGATGAAGCTGTCAGGCTCTGAAAGTCAGAGACTACCCTGGGGACAAAGATAATATTACTAGGTAGAAAAAGGCCTTTTGGTAAAGAAAGGTTCATTCTCTTAGAGGTGTGGGTGAAGGATAAAAATTCTTTTAAGCTATTTTCTGATGGAATTATGTTGTCAGAGGTTTTGTCTTTCTAGGTTTTAAAATATACACGGAACAAGGACATCATTAATATGACAATTTCATAATGAACTTTTCAGCTGTTCTCAGCTGGAGAAGGGCAAAGCCTGTTGCCTAATTTACATTCAAACACACTTTTAATTGAATGGGTGGTAACTTTTCTTCTTGTTTGAATATACTATATATTTTCCTTTGGAACATCCAAGGGAATAAAAAACAAGATATGTAGAACACTCTACAGAAAGGTGTTAGAGGAACAGATCAGAAAGAAAATTTTAAAGTAGATCAATCACAGAAAAAAAGTTTAGAAGAAACTTTAGTAGATCATCTAGTTCATTTCATATTTTTATCTCTAGATTTGACAGATAGGCGGTCTAAATATGAAGGACAATGTTTCCTCTGCTTTGATGTTGTGTGGCAGTATTTCCTTCCCTCTTTCTTTACCATTTACTCAAATGCACAAGCTGTCATGTAAGCAAATCCTCATCTGTGATATCTGTCATTTTATGAATGTTCCTAATACTAGCATTCAGTGCAATATCTGAAATTAATTTATATTGTGAATATTTGTTGTAAGAATTAAACCAAAACCAGAATCTTCTTCTCTGTGTCCCAAACTGCAGTGGCTGAGATAAACTGTAGAAACATCAAATTTTCCTGGACTGAAAATATCTGTGTGATGTTAGAGTTGCTCAGCCTGATAGGAAATTTGTTATGAGAGAAATACTGAAGTACAGGATTTGGCAAAGGGTTGGAGAAAGTTTTGGTAAAAACAAATGAAATGTCAGGCTTACTAAAATATACATTTGAAGTGCTATGTCATGGCACAGTATGGATTTTAGAAAGAATGATTCAGGAATGTAATATATGTCAGTGGTTTGGGGACTGAATGAGGCCTAGATTTCCAACACCTATCTAGTACCATGCACTTCTTATTTTTATAGAAGGTTGCTGGGATGTTTTAGAACCATTTAATAAGTAAGATAGCCAACATTTTGCATGAGGTTGTGAAAAGGCAGCTTGTTTTCTTTCTTTTTTTTTTTTTCTTTTAAATTTATGCTTTGCTTTTATGCTCAGTTTTTCAGTATACACTAGTGGTAAATGTCAGTTTATTACCCTTGTAGTACTGGAGAGAGAATAATCTCTCTATATTAAAATTGATATGTAAAGACTCTTGGCCAGAGTTAAAAATTATATATTTTAAAGATTCTAACAAAGACTCTTGTGGTTTGAGCAACTTTTGTTGCCATGGTAACTGTATAAAATATTTTCATAAAGGTTTTTTCTCTTTCTATATTTTTTACATGAGAAAGTGAAATAGGTAAGTAAATATTCTTACTTACTAATAACTAATTTATTTTTTTTTATTTTATATTTTGAACTGTCCAGATGTCAAAATTTTAAAATAAGATGAAAGTCCTTGATCATCTGAAACCCTGGAAGAAAAGACAAAGAAAGATCTACCATATGGATCATGCTTTGGTCAGAAAAAAATAGCTTTTTATCATCTTTGGCTTCTCGTACGTCTTTCATGAGATCTGAGTGCAAAAATCAGCTTAAAAACTTGACACATACCTAGTTATCTCCTTTTGTAATGTGAATTTGTCCATTCCTTCACTTTTTGGCCTTGTAGGTCAACCTCTTCTCAATCCCTCCATGCTATCCTTTTTCTTGGAGTATCTCCCTACTCGAATAGGAGCCTAGAAACTCTGCATTAAATTCCTGAGCTTTAAGGAAGGTGTTCTCCACATCTACAAGGTAAGTAGGTGGCAGGGAGAGATAGCTGGTCTCTGAAGTTTAATTCAGACCCCTCTAGCTGCATACTGACCCTGCTATACTCTTCCAGTGCCTTCCAAGTGCTTCTCATATACATTGTTCCGAATTTTCTGCAGCCTCAATAAAGCAGGAGCATGGACTGGAATCAACAGTACAGCAGGTGCACAGTCTAATATGAAACTAAACTACTTGACTTGCCCACTTCTGCTACACAGTACAATCATTTCTCAACAATGGACACTACCCTCGTTGTTTTCTAAATTGAATGAATATTCATGTGACTATCAAGTAGGTCATTAGTAATTTAGAGTAATTTATATTAGTAATTTATATTATTAATTTATATGCTTAATTCAA
>VZTB01020382.1:112384-137939 GCA_013397245.1 Thryothorus ludovicianus
AAAAATAGATTGAGAAAAGACTGTAAAACAATTCTGTTCATATCGCTACAAATCCATTAATGTTGATTTTGACCTTCCAGTGCTGGGGCTGCCTTTACATTTTGATTTTACTTTCAAGCTTTGCTGCCTTTGGGGTTCTCCCATAGGAGTAGCATTTTGTGGCATAATTTATAAAGGTATCCACATGCCTTGACAAGGTATCCTTGCAGTCAGCCTGGGAGGTGAATGTGCCTGGAGCAATTCTACAGCTAGACAATAGACACATATGGGATGTTCCAGACAGGGTTTCAACAACTTGCTGAGTGCTTCCGCTGTCTGAATTGTACTCTGAGCTTTCCTTATGAAGGACTTGGCACACAGACAACTTTCCCCTTACTCTTATCACCACTCACTTTCCATGAAACATATACACCTACAATACCCACTTTTCACTGGTATGGGTGCACATTGTTACAAAGGTCAACTGTGCTTCTGAAAACTTACATTGATATTTTAATAAATAATAATCATTATACTCAGTCTTACCTTAGAAATGGGTTGAGAGCCTTGGAATTTGCTCAAGATCATTTTGGCTCCGCCAGTGTCCAAAAAATACACTGATCCAGAAACAGGACAGAGATCAGAGTTTTTTCAGAGTATTCAGGAGTCATGCTTACACAACTCAATATCTGAAATATTAAATTTGCCCGAGAACACATCCCTGCCATAATATAAAAAGCAAAATACTCCCCCATCCCAAAATTTCATTCAAAACACACTCTAAAGTTAAATTGATTTATATTCATAATACTGGAAAATATTATATTTTTCTTCCTACAGTAAATAATTCTGCTTGTCCCCATAAATCCAGCTAAGTTGAAATGAGACATTTGATTACCCCAGCACAATACGGCAACTTTAAAGAATGAGTGTGCCAAGCAATTACTCACAAAACCTTTTTCTGTGTTGTCCAGATAGGAAACATCTCTTCATCAGAGAAGAGAGAATGCCAGGAGCTCGTAAGGTCAGTGCTGCTTTCCTATTTTTTCTTTTTTAAAGATATTCTCTTGTATATAAAACTTGCTGGTTTGGCATTGATACAACATGTGCTCTTATGATATAGAGAGGAAATCTGTCTGCTTGTCTTAGTGTTTATATTTATATAGTCACTACTCAGCCCTAAAGCTGTTCTTCAGATCTCTAGCTTAAATAAATGTCACACACTGCTGAATTATTATAAAAATAATTCTGTTTATTTACAAATATGACAACAAGCTGGTAACTTACTGAGATTGTTGAAAGGATTTTCAGTCTTTACAGAGGTATGTTCCAGCTAGCCTATTTCCACTCTCCCTGAATATTGTATTCTAAATCCAGCTATTAGGCACTTGCCAATAGATGTGTCCAGTCTTAGTAGCTATGTATTATGATGGATATAAAGGACATTATTAAGTATTGGGAAAATACTCTTAACGAAAGATAAAATTACTTGATCCCTTCTCACTTTTTATGACAGTACTTGGCAGCAACTTTTATCTCATCTTCCAGAGTGAAGTAAGATTAAAACATGATGAAAAAATGAGAATAAAAATTGAGAATAAGATTTAAAATTTAATAGAATATGTTGATAATGTAATATGATAAAAATGAAATGCAGGATATTTTTGCTTAACGCCAGCATTTTAATATGCATATCTATTTTTTGCACACTTAACAAAGAGGATCCATTTCCAAATGCACATATTTGCTTTCAAAATCTGCAAAATCAGTAAAATGTTTATCAATGCACAAATAAATACAAAGTAATCTCTTCTGTTTAAAACAAAGGTATTTGTTCTGTGTTTCTTTTGTGTAATTAACGTGAACAAGAAGAAATTGCCATGAGAAGGAGTGAGAGAGAGAACATGAGATAGGAAAAAAAACCTCTAATGATTTAAGTATTGTTTACTTAAATAATTTTGAATATTCAGTATGACTTTGTGTACAGGTCTACATCTGACTTGTTCCAAAATATTTCAGGCAGTGAAATAATTTTATTAAATATTTCCTCATGGTGATCCCGACTAATATATAGATCAAGGTAGACTAAATAATTTTAATGTATATGAGTAAATATTGATAAATCTCTTCTGTAGTAATTTGCAGGTGAGATTCATATTTATAAACTGATGAAGTAAATGGCTGAGAGAGTAAGGTAAGTGGAAAAGAAAAGAAGGAACATACTTCTGACAGCTTTCTTTTCTGTTTTTTTCTAACCAGCTTGTATAAATTATCAGCACGCGTATATTGTCGGAAAAATATATGAAGAGCTATTAACAGTTATGAACATAAATGAAGGATAGTAATAAATCTAAATATAGAATCTCTATGTTGAATAGAGGCACATTTACAAAAGCTTTGTCCAATGTTCTTCAAAATACATAACTTTCCAAGGGGTTATAAAATCCCTTCAGTATAAAAGCCCTTCAGGAGTTCAAAACATTTGACCTTAAAGAAAGTGCAGGTAGTTCATTATGGAGTATATGTACTAAAAAACACAGAAATGCATGAAAATTTTCTCTATATAACAAAATGACAAAAGGTGCAAGGTATGTTCCAAATTTATAATGAAGATGTTTCAGCAGGTATAAAGGAGGGTCTTTTTCTCTAAAAATTATTCTTAACATGTAGAAATCACGTAGGACAATGGCTACATTGCATTGGGTATTCTTATTTAGAACAAGTAACCAGGATCAATTTGAAAAGGTGAGATGTACATATGGAACATCATTCACACATTTAGGTCTTTCTGGGGTTATAAATAAGGATTTTATATTACACTGTTCAATAATATTAGTAAAGCTGTTTGATGAAAAGTAGAGATTTCCATCTAATGTCAAGGGATTTTAGTAGATAGGATAATAATTCATCCTCTCCTTCTCTCTTTAATGAACTCATCACCATGATACCTGACAGTCATATTAAAATCCACAGAAGGCAGAAAAAGCAAAAATCCTGACCTGAGTAGCCCTTCAGCTTCTGCCTCTAGCAGTGATTGATGCCTTGAATGTAAGAATGTAGTAGATTGATTTAGATTTTCTTTTCTTCTTACATTTTCCCACCAAGTTCCCCACACTGCACAAATTGGAATTACAAATAGACACATCTTGTCTTGTTGTGTGACTTTGTGCTGCACACCAGGAGCCCACACTCGGGACAACAACAACTGCAGAGGTTTTGGTAATTTCTGCAGAGAGATCTGTTTCATTCCCTTTTCCAAACTTAGTGGATTGCTACAGATCTCAACTCTGTAAATGAACAAGCAGCTCATTTCATAATACAACTCTGCCAGTGCAAATGTGAAATTGTTGAGCCATTGTGTTAATCTTCTAATGCTGAAACACAATTTAAGAAATAATTCACCACAGAATTCAGGTAAGAGCAGATGAATTACTGTGAGATGCAGTTAGGAAAAAAATCTGAAGAATAATGCTAGTAACTAAACTGAACTCTGGAATAGAGATGGTGGAGAAACAGATATATGAATTTTTAAATTAGTTTCCATACTATCAAATAATTAAACAGTTCAACAATAAAATTGCACTTATCTAACTAAAGAATACAAAGGCTTTTTATTATTTCTCTTTTAGTTCAACATCTTAATTGGATATCCTTAGCTTCATTTAGATTAACACCTTAACTATTCTTCTAAGTAGTTTTCGATGCTTTGTCCAGATTACAGTCTTCTAGCAAATGTGTGTCTAAATTGTGTGATGACCTCTGGTACCTGGCACTCCAATAGAAATGAAAAAAAAATATAATGTGTCATAAATATATTTTTTCCCCAGAAAAAGGCATCTGAGGGTGGTAATTTAGATTTGCTCTTTCTTGTATAAAGCAGCTCTAGTTTTTCATAGCTTGGCAAATAATCACAACTAAAATAAAATACGAGATGGGACAATGCATTTAAGTTGTTGAAGCATTTTTCAGAGAATTTCAGAGATAACAACTGCTCTTTTGTGGAGAAAAGGGAAAGAAAAAAGCCTTTTGACTACACTAGAGCACAGAAAAACCATATACAATTTAAAAACAGGAAAACAGTATTTCCTGGATGCCAGAGATAGTAGTGGAAAACAGATGCCCTGGGATCTGCCCACACATCAGCAAAAACATCAGGCTTTCAGCCACAATAAATTACTGGCTTTAGATTAGCTTTAGGGAAAAAACAACCAAAACCAAATAACCACTTATCTGTACTTGTACGTTTCAAACTAGAATTTCCAAAGCGACAGAAAAAATCATCAGCACAATGAGTCAGCATCAGAAAGTTTCAAGGAAAAGTTGATCAAGCTTGTCCCAAGGTCCCATTAAAAGAAGCTTGTGCACATCTTCTCCTAATTAGACCAACTTTGCAGTTCTGAGGTAGAAATTATTGATGATATAAAAGAGATCCAACTACCTAACTGTTTCTTTAGCTGAAAACATGAACTATCACCTCTAGAAGTTTTAGACCTATACTAACAAGGAAGAAAAAAAATATGAAATATGGTAAAGATCTTATTTTTACAATAAATTGAATCAATTGACACCTTGGTTGCATTAAATGAAAAAAAATAGATTCAACTAATATGATACTAATTTTTCTTTTGAAAGAATTATAAAAATGTAAAACCATTTAAAACAATTCTATGACATTATTCTCATGTGAAAGAGGGACATAGGGAAAAGTTTGTTACTTTGTGAAACCTGCTGTTTCTCAACTAAATTTAGTACAAAACCAGTAGAAAATCATTATGGACAAGTTTTAATCTGAGATTTAAATCAAGAAATATTAATTCATGTCAAAGTTGTAAAAATGTTGAGGACCTTTTTATTTGAGCTTCAATAGCATCAAACTTTTTACAACTCAGAACTTCTTTTATGTCTTTACAGATTAATGCAATTTGAATTTGTAAAGTATGACAATTTCAAAGCCAAAATTAAAAATTCTGTTTGAGAGCACATAGATACAGAAGTCTGTAGGCTTGCATGTAATCTCTGTAATTTTCTTATATAACTCATGGTTAAGAATACAGTGCAGCAGATTTTGATTTTATAAACCACAGAACAGGCTTTGTTCTTGCAGTTAAGGAGACACAGTGATATTCCTACAAATTGCTAAAATAGTTGCTTTTAACTGATTAAGAGCCTGCTGAAATGAGAGACAAAACAGGTTGGAGATGTGCACAGTAAACAGAAGCTTGCAGAAATACAACCTTTTTGAAAAGATTCACTGTTATTACCTCAACTACTTTAAAAATAGACAAATGCACAAAGAGCTAACATATGTAAAATCTTACATTAAAGCGAGATTGACTCGTTTGGAGGCAGTAATAGAGCAGGAAAGCAGCCTGCAGCCAGCAAAAGTGCTGCACAGTGGGAGGCTTATCCCAGAAAACAACAATTCCTACCTGTTAATTACTCTGAATAGGTTTGCACACAATGCTAGGCATGGCATTTATCCATTGTTTGGAAGCAATAGTAATGTCATCTCTTACGCTATCATTATAAATTAAATGAAAGCTTAACATGATTCATTTCCTTGCAAAACGTCAATTAACTCATCATAGCGTTTGCCAGAGGACCCTTAAAGATCCAGAATGATAAAGCTATGTAAATTATAGGTATTTCAGGTTTGCTGACAATTATGGTAAAGCTGTAGATGGTGAGGTTACATAAACACGATATTTCAGGTAAATTACTGTTTAAATCATTACTAGTTACTTAAAGTCCAAAATATATGTTTGTACCAATAATAATTAAAAAAACCAAACTCACAGAAGTTTCACTTACAATTCAAACATTTTCTAATTAGAAAACATGTCAATTAAATCTGAAAGATTTAAAACAATAAGTAATTTGAACACTAGTCAAAATCTAACCATTTAACTTGACACGCTGTAACAGCTTATAACTTTTACAGTTTTATTCTAATTTTTCACACTAATGTTTGAATAAACTCAAACTGAAGGTATATTTTGGGGAATTCTTGCTTTATCAAAATCATTTAACTAAAAATATTTTTTCTAACTGTACTTACCTAGAACATTTTCTAAGCAGCATTAGCAGTCCTGTGTTAGTAAACACTAACACACTCACTTTCACAGCAACTCTGAAGGTGGTTTTCAGTACTGAAGGATTATAAAAATATTATCTCTGCTATTCGTGTATTCAAAGAGTTCAGGCTGAATATACTCCCAGGCATTCTGCACATTAAAATTAGTAGACTATATAATCATATTAAGAAACTTTTTAAGACAACCAGAAGTCTTAAAGAAGAAAACACACTCATAGGGATTTGATAAAAAATTTATATTTGTATGGACTCTGAACTGAATATGAAAAGAAGTGTTCTGATTTTTAAAAACATAAAAAGCAGTAAAAATCCAAACCAAATGACAAAAAATCCCCAGCAACATCCAGGAGTTTTGGAAGGGGTCAGTAGGGAGAAAATTTAGACTTACCCTCTGTCATCTTAAAAGCATTATAATTTAAAGATGATATATTTAACAATGGTCTTTTCTCGTTCCGCAGAAATCAGAGATCTGCACATCTGGAGACTTATTTACATTTATTTCTGATTCCATCTATATTGACATTAATTTCACTTTAAAAGCAATTCCCCACTGATTTTAGAGAATCTTAATGACCCAAACTACAGAAGATCCTTAGCTTTTAGTGTTCAGGGAACATGAACCCTTTCTGAAATATTTATACATATTAATGTATTTCAGGTGCCCACAAAAAAATGAAGGGATCCTGTGTGATATATCCACCACTGATTTGATTTTGCCCTTTGAACAAGGAGTTCAAAGGAGTAAGTCTGGTAGTCCAAGTTCACAACCAATATGATTTCTTTTGCCGAATAGCTTTTATCTTGTACAACAATGAAAAGGCCATTATTTCTTACTAAACACAGAATGATTGAGGCTGGAAGAGATACTTTGAATTCTTCTTTTCCAGACTCCTGCTAAAGCAGGGTCAGTCACAGCATGCTGCCAAAAACTGCCAGTCCACTGTTGGATATCCCCAGGGATTTAAATTCCACAACCTAGCTGGACCTTTTCCAAAGCTCAACTCCCCCCTCACAGTAAAAATATTTTATCTCACATTCAGGTGTATTTTCCTTGTGGCTTTATTTGTGTTAATGTCGGTCAGCAACAGGTGACCTAGTTTGCTCAAGGATGAAATATATTCAGAAAACTTTTAAGTGATTATTATTCCAAGTGGTTTTCTGCAATGATGATTAATTAGGCTAGTACTTGGTCATACTTATAAAATGTTCAATTATACTCACTGAAATTCCCAACTTTCCATGGTGCAACCCACATGTATTAAGTAGACTTTTCTGTACTAATGCCTTATTGATAAACCAATGTATAAATAGATAAATTGTTCAATGGTATGACTAATGGTGGGGTTTGCCTGTGGCATTTATGTCAGAAGAACTGAAAAAGTTTCATAGCAATTATGGGTTGCTCTTGAAGTCACGACAATAGGGTGCCAGAGCAATGGAGCAGTGAAAGTTGCCAGAAGAAAAGAAATACATTAAGTTTTTATTTTGTTGACAATTAATTCTTCAGAGATATTCAAACAGAAACTATAATAAAGTATAAGGTTTGATAATAATTTCATCATGGCTGCTAGGATGAAAACACCGCCTTGGATTACCTTAGATCATTGCAATGTTTAAAAACATACTCTTAAGGGTAATTTATATTGCAATGTGCTGCACCAAGACCACCAGGGACTCAGGGTGCTGACTGGCTCTTGCACACCATATGGAAGAGCCCTGCTTTTGGGACAACAGCTTTGGTGACCCAGACTGTACAGCTATAAAGTCTTGCACAGATCAGCTTGTGCAGCTACAAAGCCTTGCACAGATCATCTTACTGCCCCCAGCAATGGAGGATGGGATCAGACAGGATTCCAGTGCACACCAACCAGTTTATCGGGTGCCCCACCTCATTCTCTCCAGTGTCCAAGTGGTAAATGACTCAAAGGTACAAAACTGGAGGTACGAGCAAGGACAAAAGAGCTGTGAACTTCTTGGCTGGTATTTCATTTCTTCCATGGGAAATAACCAATGGTGCGCACAAGGAAAAGTTGTATAAGAAAATTTTTTCTAGCAGGTAGCTGCTTGATATCAGAGGAAAAGGTACCTTTGTTGATACATCAGAGTATCAACAGTGTGAGTACAAAGCGGTGGAATCCCTTTTTGCCGTGTTGATGCTCAGTCCTGAGGGAACATGTACCTTTGCTGATGAATTTGGAGCTGAGTGTAAGTGATATAGGGTGTATATATATATATATACACACACACATATATATTATTTATACATATACATAGAAAAAATACAGGTGCCTTTAAGTCAAGCAGTGAGGTCAGATTGTTGACATGCTGCACATGTCCCATTTACTACTTCAGACTAATTGAATTGGAAATGATGTGTTGGTTCACATGGGGGTAATACTGGAGGAAATTATCAACTTTTGGAAAATATCATGCTGCCTCCTAGCCCTGATTGAGGGGAAATTCAGGCTGTATTGAATGCCTTTTTACTGCAGAAGAAAAAAAAATGGTACTAGGTAACGTGAAAGTATATACAGAGATTTGGGAGTCTGAAAGGCACCTCCTTTTGACCTGAATCAATGTGCTGTTTGTAGGCAGCAAGGACATTGGAAAAATTAATGTTCTAATAGGGAACAGAAGGATCAATCAGAGGAAATTAATGTTATGGTGTTGGAGGATTCTGACAATGACTGAAGAAGAGCAGGGGAAAATATGAAGGCATTCCCAGTCGGTCCTCTAATTCCAATAAAGCTGGAGAATGAAACAATGGATTTTTTTTTTTTTTTACTAGATAGCAGAGCCAGTAATAACTAGTTGTAAGGGCCAACTAAGGAAATACCAATTTTTGCAGTGATGGGAATAAGAACTTTGTAGCCATTCTTACAACTCTGTAAAATATACCATTGTACATATTAAATTGATTTATGAGTTTTTATATTCTGTATATGCCAGAATGCCCTCTTCCATTGTTAAGATCAAATTGATTGTGCAAGTCATATTTTCAAATAACTTGTGAAAACTCTGTACAGGTACACAGACCAAAAGAAATGCAATAGAAGGCTCAAATCTACTGACTAATGGGCCAGACCTTTATGGTGATGTCCCAGATGTGGCATTGAATGCAGTAATTCCCTGGGATGGGCTTCAAAGAAACCAGGTTAAGCAAAGGATGTGACTTCACTTAAAACAAAATTCAAACTACTAGCAAAGCCAGTGAGGGTAAATCAATATCCTATTAGACTGGAAGCACATAAAGGAGTCCTTGATAAATACTTTCTTGAAGTATGGATTGCTTAGAGAGTATCAATCTGAATTTAATACTCCTACTTTACCTGCTAAGAAACCTCATTTTCAGGAGTACAGGCTGGTACAGGTCTTAAGAGTAATAAAACAACTAACACGGACATACACTCTATCATACCAAACTCCAGGTCTCACAGGCATGGAGCTGATGAGGAGAATCTCATTCCTCAACATGCTGGTCATGCATTTTTGGTGCAGCCCTGGGTATGGTTGGTTTTTGGACTGCAAGCACAGATTGCCAGGTCAGGTTAAGCTTCTTCTATGCCAAAATTTCAAGTCCTTGTCCTCAGGTCTCTTATTAATCTATTCTTGACACAACCTTTAGTTGTCCTTGGAATTGTGACAATCCATTGTTAGAAGCGTTTTTAAAAATAATTCGGAGTTCAAATTTGATACACCTAAAGTGATTAATGTTACTGTTTTTTCTTTCAGTTACCTTTTGTCTTCCACTTCCATCTCCTCTGCTAAGATGTCTAGATCAACAGCTCAATAACTTTCAGGGTTTGGTTCCACATATGGGCTGAGAAGGTATCAGCACTGTGCCAGATTAAAACAACGTGTTTGGTGAATGGCCTTGAATGGGTGCATTCTCAAACTCTGCACGGTGCTCAGCATCACTTGCGTGGCACTGACCTTGCAAGTTTTTCACAGCATCTTGCTGTCTTTGTGTGTGGGCCATAATGGGCTGCATTTGTGTGAGGAGCTCTGAGACCTTTGTCAAAGAACACTGCATCAAAAAGCACAAAATCTGCCTGCACATCACCAAAGAAACCTAAGAGGCTCTTGGGTTTCCTGAGGTTAAACCAGTTTACATTAGTTCTGAGTGTTTTGCAGATTGTCACTTATTCATCTCAATAGGGTGCAGATAGTTCTGGATGGCCATCTGTCCCTCCTTTCAGCTGCCAGCAATCAGCCACTTGGCAGGGCTGAACAAAGAATATCTCCATGATATTTAAAGACATACTGGACATTTTACCATGAGATTTCTGCCAGCAATTCTATATTTAGGAAGCATTTTAGTTAAAAGGAGACTGAAAGTAAGTGGAGTGCTTCAGAGTCAACTGAGTCTGAAGAATAAGCTGAAATAAACATTGAAGCTTTTCAAGGATTTTAAAAGTTTAGTAACTTCATTTAAAATGCTTTTTTGTTCTTGCATTTTACAAATCAAGCCAAATGTATAATTAGATTATTATTAAATGAGTGTATGTTCCTACCTCATTTTCAAAATAGATTGAACTGGAGTGTCATAGATCTTCAGGCATCTTCTGACTCAGCAAATCTTCTTTCCAGAATGAAAAGGGGGTAAATCTGAACTAGATCAAACACTAACAAAACAGTACAATTGATACTAATTTTTGTTTCCAAATATTGTAAATGGGATAAATAACTAACTTTCTCCACACAAACTAAAAAAAAAAAGTCTTGAAAGTACTACTGAACACTGCTGAAATTTCAATGACTGCCTGACCATCATCACGTAATCCCAAAGAGCAATGTTTTCTTGTTGGAATTAAAGAGAAATGTGTTCCTCATTGCCCTTCTGAGTTTCAAACCCAAACAAATTTGGATAACTATGTATTAATGAAAGATACAAAACTTTCTGGTAACTAGGGAAAAACACAAAGCAAATGCATAAGAGACTCATTGTCCTGTGAACACCGGCAGAGGCTTTAAGGGATCACTGTGTTGGATGCAGCCATTTAAGTCACTCTGCTCTTGAATAAACTTCAGCAATATTTTCCACGGCTTATCCAAAACATTTCTTGAACAAAAGCTGACTATGATTCATTTAAAAAAAAAAAAAAAAAAGAAAAACAGGCTCATCCAAGAGTTGCTCTTTCTACAATATTACAAGTATTTAAACACATTTTCCATTGAGTTCCAATATAGTTAAAATTTCTTTCCCCAGGCACACGTGGCAGATGATAAGTGTAATATACTGTGCTATGTTACTGCAAAAATTATTTCTCTTGTAAAGGAAATGCATATACGACTACTTGTAGCTTAAATTTCCTTATTATCCTGGACATTTCTGAGAATTTTTGCTAAATTCTGATATAAATCCCTTTGCTCCTGAAAATTGCCACTTTTATCATCTACTCTGATCAAGTCTGTAGAAAGAAAAAGTAGTTCTTTCTTTTCTTTTTACTTTTTCTTTTTTTTTCCTAATCTTAAAAGGATTTTGTAAAATTATCCTTGTTTTTTTGTCTTTTGAAGTTGCAGCAAACCATGTTAGAGCTTTTACAGGTATATGATTATGTGATCAGAGTTATCAAGGAAATGCAACACTGCTTAGTCACTAAAAGCATTAATGCAAAGAAACAAAAAAATTCTTGTTCATCTGTTCAACTCATGACAGAAACCCCTAAATGAAAATAACTATAATTAAATAATTTAAACCCTAAAACTGTTCAACAGATTACACTTATACTCTAACAGCATCAAGATGATTATGGTGGTTGATGGCCCAGAGAACATAAATTGAAGTTTTATGCAAGACTGATGTGCAGTAACTTTCAAACCAGCTTAGATAAAGTGATGCATCATTAATGTATATTTGCTGAATATAATCCTGTGAGAAGATTTAAATTTTGATGACAAAATCTGAAATCGTCAGCCAATTTAAAACTCATGAGAGATTAAATTAACATTGAAATGAAGCTGATTTCAGATTCTTTTGAGTGATGACGGTATCAATTAAAACCAACACAAATAAACATGTAATCTTATTTAAAAAACTCAACAATTTTTAGATATGAAAAAAATGCTTAAATTAAGAGACAGCATTGGAATCTTAGTTTGCTGTGACCCATGGCTTTACCTAAATTAAAAGATCTCTATTTCTCATTTGGCTTATTTTTTTTCATTGCAGATTAGCTTCAAATAATAAATTACAAGGTATGGTTTTCTACCAGCATAAAATGGGCTTTATTAGAATTAAATGCCATTTAAAATAGGATGCTACAGACATTAAGTTTTTCAAAACACCTTTAAAAGTAAATACAAGCAATAAATTTTATACTGTGATAACAGAACAAGGCAATTAGCCTTTAGCTCTTAAGATTCTCTATCATGGCTTAAACTTCCATGACCAAATAGATTTTGGTTTATATATTGCAAGCATCAAGAACAGGTTTTAACAAAAGTTTTCAAAGTATAGTATCCATAGCTTCAGCAAGTGGCATGTAAAGTTTTAATGATATTGTTTCACATGTTACTGAAACAAAACACACTATAGACTTCATTTCTTCAAATTTTTGGACAGAAAAAATATTTACAGGAGAGCTGGATGGATTTTTCCAGTGGATTTTTAGAATTAGTTAGCAGAAGAAAATAGAAAATTGAGAGCTTTGAAATAAAACAGAAAATGAGAAAGTTTTATGATACGATCACAATTACAATTTTAGCAATTTAGTATTCAGCAACATGAAAGGGAAGAAAGACCCTCCATATTTTATATATATGCAATCCACATTTGCCCTACATAAGATCTATTTTATTTATTTGAAAGTAATGTCAAGAGATTTAGAGAAAGATGTCAGATTCTTCTCTGTAATGATACCCATTCCTGTGGCATTTTCAGTAGCTGATTGCTTTCTGGGATTTTCCAGCTGATTTATACAAGTCACAGGGTATACAGATACACCACGCAGTACCAAAGGTTCTTGGCCCTCAGTCACCCCTCTTGCACCAGCTGCTTAGCAATCTTTGCACTGAGAATGGAGGGTATGTGAATCCTGGGTTTGAGTTGATGGGTGAACAGTCACTGAATTCTCTGCATGAATAAATAATGCAGGCCAAATTCATGCTTTGTCTAATTCCATTAGAATGAATGTGCTTACTCCAGGGATCAAAGTAGTTGGTGGGTAAGTGTGCACAAGAACAGTAAATTATGATAGTATCTGCCTTCCTGGAAGATTTAAGGTGTGAAATACAAAGAAATTTCATGGCAAGGGGGAAAACAGTTTTCATTTATAAAGAATGAACTAGACATTCAGTAATTGAGTAGTTTATGTTTCATTTTAGCCTTTTTTGCTTCAAAAATACATCAAATTTCATTCTGGAAACAACAAAGGAACAATAAACCCATAATCACAGGGACTATCACCATCATAAAAGTGTTTTCCTTGAATGCACTTCATTGGGTATACCTGTTATCAGCCAATTTTGGTATTAAACTCCCACAGCTTAGCCAAAATATAACAAATAAAATTGAATGTTAAAAAGCAAGCAGCTTTCCCTGAAACTTTGGTCTCACTAACTCAGTTAATAATTCTATAAATCTATGAGGCTTTTGATGCAGTTACCAGTCCAGGAACTTTCTGCCTTTTATATATATGTGTATATATATACACATACATACATACACACACATACATATATTCATAAATATATATACACACATATGTACACATATATATACATATATATAGGAAACACTGTTGGATCATTTTACCTACCATTTACCGTTTTACCAGTATAGTGACTATCAAAGCAAGACCTTAAAGGAGACGACCTCTGCTTGTTTCTGTATTAGCTTGATCCAAAATATGTTGAACTCATAGGTAATGAAAGACTGGAACATAACCAAACTTATTGAAAACTACTCATCCCAACTGGGATTAATTAGACAACTGATTAGTGTCATAGAGCAGAAACATTCCATAACCCTTTAAAAATGCTCCTAAGAGTTGTTATTATTAAGCCCCATTTAGGCTTTGACTCTTGCATATCATGTAACCTTAGTTTAATTTAAAAAAAACCAACAAAAATTGCTTTGGTTTCTTTCTTACCTGAGGTGTAGATCTACTATAGCTTAAAGAGATCTGTCCTTCTGTCCTTTTATCTTCATCAGTCATTATCAGCTCAGAATCATCACCTTTTTCCACTGGCTGACTAATCTGAGAATTATGCACCTGAAGGCAGAGAGAAGGATACTGTCTGAATTTCATGAGAGAAAAAAATCAAAAGTTGGGAAGAAATGGGTTTGTTTGTGTAGTAAAGTTATGGTAAATTGACATGGCAGAAACAAAGTTAAAAAATTTTATTGAAACAATTTTGGATTGGAAATTATTTCTTGACAAAAAATATAAGTATACATTCATATATGTATATATACAGCAGTGTTATATTATTATGATTGTGTTTGACTCAATTATATGAAAGCATAAATGCCCTTTTTCTCTCTGCTCTTTTAACATACTTCTAGTTTTAACAACTTTAATTCTGAGACAGGGGAAAATAGAAAAAGAAACAATACAAAAAGATCCTCATCATTTTTATCTCATCTTTTTCCCCTGTTAGGTTTGTTTTCCCCATTGTTTAATTCATTACCTTTAATAAATTGCAAATTAATCAAATATAAGCCACCTGTCTTTAGACTAAAAAGTCTGACATCTTAAACTGTTAGGGATCAGCTGTGTCCATACTGCTTTTCTGTTTCACCGTTTGAGATAACAATTTAAAGTTATAACAGGTAACCTAACAAAACAATCTCTTTTCATCTTTTGGGGACAACTGATCTTAATGCACTGGCCCTGTTTTAGAAAGCACAAGGAGTGTGATAGACAGCTTTCAGCTTAGCTGCAGTCAGCTCCTGGTTGGCAATTAAAATATTTTATAATTGGTGAGTTCAGGCAGCTCTGTCATGGAGGACATGCTTTTGTGTCCAGAGGAAATTCTTGTTGAATATGCATATCAAATGTTGCTGCTTTTCAAAATTTTATGGAGACACATCCAGAATTAGTGTGTCTTTTAGCTCAGTCTCATTCTTCCCCTTCAATTTATTACAGTTTTATGGAAATTAAAAATGAGCTGCGAGAAGAAAGGGTGAAAAGATATTTCTGGAATGCTTTAATATCCTGTCAGCAAGCTCTTCAGACAGAGTTAAGAAATTTTGATAGGATGGATATTCTTCTTTCCTTCTTTCCATCTTCTTGCTTAACAAAAATAAAACATAGAAAGATACACAGTTTCATAGAAAATCACCCCGCAACAAAAAAGTGCCCATTATAGAGTGTCAATGGGTGTGATAACATGCATAATTTACTTAAGGGGAGTATGCAATTAGGAAATTAACCTTTTACATTTCTCTCCCTAATCAGGTGCAACAAATGACTACAGAATAACACATTAGCAGCTGTATTTACTGTATTTGCATGCAATTAACAAGAAATTGATTATGCTTCAAAAAAGGAGAATTGAGACTGTGTCTATGAAAAGCACAGTTTGAGATGGCATGGTGGATTTTTGTATCCCTTTTATTCTTCCTTTCATTCTGGTAAAGCTTCATTACCAATGCCAGGCATCCTAAGGACATGTTAAAGCACCTCAATTTTTCCTGTTTTCTGGAACAATTGTATTTGTCATGTCTTTCTACCATAGTGATTCCAGCTTTGAAAAGGGCTATTTAATGCCAATTGTAATGACATTTTTTTTTTCAAATGAGATTAATATTTTTCTATTAAGAAATGGATAGACACCAATTTCATTATGAAAGAGCAATCTACAAGTAATAATATATTTTAATCACTATGAACTTTATCTGAAATTATTAATGTAACAAAATTAAAGTCTTCATATCTAACTACCAATATCCAGAATATTTCTATTCCTGTATTGTCAGCCATACAAAACATCATGTCTGTGGTGGACTCAGAGGAATTTAGAATGACAGTAGGAGATACAAAGGCCAATAGTGCAAGCCTCTCTTTCAGCATGTTATACTTTGTGTTATCATCTACCAAAAATGACAAGGGCTGTGAGAGGACTGTCTCCCTTTCTCCATGTACTGAAACAATGTCATTTCTGTCATTCTGAAGATTACTGCTCTTCAACAATAAATATACATATAAACTTCTGAGGAAATTTGATAGAGTTTCACTAGTCAATGAAAAAAAGTCAGTTTGACAAGGAGCAGTCAGGTTCTGGAAGAAAAAAGAACTGTTTTGGAAGATGTATGTAAGGCAGTACTACCATAACTGAGATTGACCCATGCCCCTCACAGTAAAGAAAAATTAATCATTAGGAAAAATGCTTTGACAGTCACTCTTTAGGATGTCTAACATTCCACCAGTGATTTTTTTCTTTATCAGGAAAATTTCGAAGATGGTAAAAAGCCAAACTCAAGATCTGAGCCTCTCTGACTGGGCTGTGTAAGCTTGGACAAAATATTCATCCTCTTTGAGTTTCAGTTTCCGTGTCTATCAACTTAGGATAACAATACTCCCTTACATCACTGACTGGGTGTTGACTGACTGAATGCAGGAATGTTTAAAGTTTGTGCAATTATAATGGGGATCTGCGTCATGGGCATCTTAAAAAACTTTAAGAAATTTCAGTTCTAAAAACAGCAGTTTTATTCAGAATTTTTTCTCTGTTATTCCTCTATAATACTCCACAGAAATTTCTCTTTATACAGTTATCTGGGACACCTTATTCTGAATTTTTACTTCCCTCATGCTTATTCAGAGTTTCATTCCTGGAAAAAAAATAGCTGAATCTGACTAGCTGGGCTTGTTCAAGAGAAAGACTGAAATGTACCTATTGAAACTAGTTTTAGATTGTGCTTTTGAAGGTGTTCCACTGTGATTAGGAAGACAGGGTTCAAGTGGCTCAATTTCAGGATTAAGTTCCCTTGAAAGGGGGAGCCTAAACCCACCATTTTTGGATTTTTGCAACTTGCTAATCAGTAAGGTTTAACATATATATGGTAAATGAACTGGGCCAATTGCGAGAATCCCTAGAAAAGTACCACAGTGAAGCACGACCACCTTTTCCTTCTTCTGTGACTCAGTTTGAAATAAAAAGCAGCTACATTTGTGCTTTTCAAGGCTGCATATCCAGCCAGAGTGCTTCCTGATGGGAACTAGATAAAGACTCCTCAGGCAGCTTCATGTGAGGAAGGGAAATTTTGTCCACTTTCCAGCACAGTGGAGAGGATCTCTCCAGAGTTCAGCTGTACAGAAAGGCTGAGCTGGATCTTAAGCAGAGCATTTGGTGGTTCACTGACTTTTATTATGATTCTGCAATAATGTTGGAACATATTCACCTCAGTACTGTGAAAATAGACTTTTAAATATTTTTCCAGCATGTATAAGAACCTGCACTGTCCCAGGGTGCCTTAAGTATATGTTGTGTGGCATCATATATATATGTGTGTGTTATTATGTACATATCTGCACATATATGTGTGATGTTATCTCCATGTGCTCAGTGCTTAAAACCAGCAGTCTCCCTTTGCAAACCTGAGATAAATTCTGTGTGATGACTGCAGGTAAGCATTGATGAGGATGTTGGTTTCACCTACTTGACAGGCCAGAACCCAAATATAGTATGACAGGCCTAAAATAAATCTATTAGGTTCTGTTGCAGAATGTTTTTTCCCCTGGGACACCAAAAGTGAGCTGTCAGAATTGTGTTCAATAATGTTTAAGTTATTTCCCTGTAGAGGATAGAAATAGAAAAATAGTGCTTAAAATGTGGTCTTCTAGACTGTACTTTATAATATTTGTGGGTTATAATGAATTTTCACATTTTTCATTAGTAGGACTATAAATGAGTCACCTCATTGCTTTGGGTGAAAACAGGACTTGCATAATTTGATTTAGTATGCTGCACTGATATGTATTTTTAAACTTAAACAAGTGCTCAAATGTAATTATTAAAGCAGTTGAGCAGATGCTGACCTGTTTTTTGTTTTACAGTTGCATAACAGAGAACATTACCTGCTCATATTGCTTTTGAAAAAACGAGTGCAAGCTATTTCATCATATAACTTAAAGGTTAGTTCCGATAAACTGCTCTTTGAGGAAAATATAACAGTAACCTCTATCCTTATGTACCTAAAAAATATGAATGCCTCCAGAGACCTGAATTGCAAATTTGATTTGTTATAATTAACCAAATCAAAGTAACAATATGCTTCATTGAGACAATACACTGAACGGTCATAAGAGCTGATAACTTATTTAGTAGCTTGTTAACAAATGCACTATTCTGAGTGCTATTACTACCCTTCAATTAATTGAAGTATGCAATAAGAGTACAGTTCATGTACAAGAACATTATTTTTCATTTTCTAATACTGAATACATCAAATTTCCCATGATTATATCAAAGTCCTATGCCTTTTTACTAGCATAAAATCAATAATCTTAATAATAATTGGTGAATATTAAACATTTCAGAAGTTCATACAAGGCCTTCAGCTTACATTAATTTAGGAAATTTTGGCTTATTTTCTTTTCAGAGAAAGATGAAAACAAAAGATACCATAGGTTATTCATTTCAGTCCTATCAGACCAGAGAACAGAAATATCAATGTAAAAAATGACACAGAGTATTACCTGGAGTTGAAAAGGCATGTAAAACTTCTAATTACTTCAAGAGCTTCACATGGTCTCAGCTCTCAAGCCTTTCATGGTCCATCTGGATGGCATTCCTTCCTTCCAGCATGTCAGCCACACCACACAGCTTGTGTCACTACCTCTCTGGGCATGCAGTCAGCCCCACTGTCCATGTCAGTGACAAAGGTGCTAAACAGCACCAGTCCCAGGGCTGATCCCTAAGGAGTGCCACTTGTCACTCATCCCCACTTGGACACTCAGATACAGACCCTACTCTTTGAGTGCAAACTTCCAGGCAATTCTTTATCTGCTGAGGGGTTCCTCTGTCAGATCCACGTCTCCCCAGGTTAGAGGCAAGGGGGACAGTGTCAAGTGCACTGCACGAATCCAGGTAGATGATGTCAATCCTTCTTTCCTCATCCAGTATTACTGTAACTTTGTCATAGAAGACCACAAAATTTGTCAGACATGATTTGCCCTTTGTGAAGCCTTGCTGACTATCACCACTCAAATTGCTTGCCATGTGTCTTAGCATAGTTTCCATGATTTTGACAGGCCCTGGGGTGAGGCTGACTAGCCTACATCCTTCCCCAGGTGTTCTTTGCTTCACTTTTTAAAATGGGAGTTTTATTTCCCCTACTCCAGTCAGTGAGAACTTCTGGACTCCATGAATGGACTCCATGACTTCTCAAATAGGATGGATAGTGGCCTAGCCACTTCTTCTAACAGTTGCCACCTGTGCCCACCGATCTGCCTTGAGGGTCAGGTGGGAGGAGTGCCCAGTTGCTGGGCTGTGTGCTTTGAGCCTCTGCAGTCAGACAGAGCAGCATCCCACCTTCAGAGAGGCACCCTCCCCATCCTCCCTCCACGAAAGCTGCCACACCAGTGTCACCTCTTACGGGAGTGGGAGCAGGTGCCGTCCTGTCAGGCCCTGGCTGTGCCTCTGCAGCAGCTCCCCATTTCAGGAAACCTCCCTGGAGGCCACAATCCCCTGCTCTGCTCTGGGGGACACTTACTTTTCTCAGCTCATTCTTCGGTATTTCTGCAAAGGGAACAGAGATTAACCTTTTTATGAACCAAATGATAAACATTGACGTGGACTAGTCTTCTACACCCTAAGAAAATAAATTTAAGTTCATGATTTTACTTACATTAATGTCTAAAATTACTAATAATGTTGTATCAGTCTCTGTTACTGGACCACCAGATAAAGTTGATTTGACCTAGAATCTGGAATAACTGGAATAAATGAGCCTGTGTGAGTGGTTTAGTTTATTCTCGATAGAAGGTGGTGGTTTATACATGAAAAGTTACAGTAATGTAAACATAGGCTAATATGAATCCTGCAAAAATAAAAAAAACAGTGAAGAAGTTGGGGTTGATTTTGTTTTGTTTGCATTTGACCTTTCTCTGTAGTGTTTTTATTTGTTTGGTTGGTTTTCTTTTTTTTTTTTAACAATGCTTGAAATTCAAGTTCAGCGACCCTTTGCAAGAACTCTGTGAGTTCTGTCAGTCTCTATCATTTCCTGCATACATCCTGAAGTGTGTGTTCTGCCAGAGACCCTTGTAAACCTTCCCAAAATTGCCTCATACCAGCTCTGGATGACTACTTCAATACTGTCCATGTGGATATTATCTCAATTATAAGAATATACAGGAGAAATATTTAAACCTTGCAACACTGACAACAAAAAATAATGAATTTTTGGTTAATGGTAACATCTATGTGTGTATGTTATATCCCAGCAATCTCAGAAGAAAGACAAGATGTGAACTTTAGAAGCTGTACATAAAAACGTGATTTGTAGGTGACGAAAGCTAAGATTAAGTGTGAGTTGGTGGCAAGTAATAAATCAGTAAGGCAGTTTGGATCTATTCAGTACTATCATAATCCTGACCCAAAAGGGAACTATCAACAAGAAAAGATGGAAGTATTCTTATAATATAGGGCAGTATTTTTATAAGATTCACATTATTTTCTATTTACATATAACTATTTACATATAAATAATTTCTTTACACTATGGCTGAAGAATACTGAATCCAAACTCCTGGGCAAAATTCTACTTCTGTGACAAGTCATTAATAAGCAATTTGGGGGGAGGGGGGGAAGTTTGGGGTTTTTTGCTTTTTTGTTGTTGGTGGTGTTATTTTGTTTTAAATTCTAAGAATTAAGTTCATGGAATGCAGGGTGAGGTTGGTCTGTCTCAGGAAATGTAGACTATTTTTGATGGAAATCTGGTATTCTAAGAAGTAATACTCCAGTGCCTCATAAACCGGAATGCTTCAAGGCACTTTGTGTTGGATCTGCCCCAGTAAACATCAGACAAGTGAAAGTTGTCATCTAAACTAGTCATCTAGTCTTCCTTTTTAGTCAATGGAGAGAAATAAACACCTTTAGGGAGTGATTCATCTCATTGAAGATGAGCATCTGAGACAGTTTAGACAAATTGTCTGCCTACAATGTCTACTTCTCTCAATAATGAGAGCTTATACAACTGGCTTAGAATGAGACAATCTTCAAGACATTTGAAACTAGACAAGACAAATCCCATGTTTCATACCTGTTTGGAATCAAAGAATACAGAAGAAGAGAAAAATAGCAGTAGTTAAGCATTAAATTGTACCAGGAATAAGTTTACCAAATAATTAACAAATATTTCCAAACTATAATTTTCAGCTGTTTAATTTTAAATACTCTACTAGTGAAAGGAAATTATGTTCAGAAATACACTATTCAGCCATTTTTAACCAACATTTGTTGAAAGATCTTGTAATGTTTACATTTCAAAGTATAAATTCAATCTTGTTTACAGGAATTAAAATTATGTTTTTACATTTTTAAAGGGGGAAAGTTTAGATTATAGTTTGCATTCTGAAAAGTAAACAATTAGAGGAAAGGAATAAGGATATTTTAGCAGGGTTTTTGAAACATAAAACATCAAATCATAAAACCAAAGGGAAAAAACCCCAAAACTCTCTCCTTATGAAACCATATGTTTGTAATATAGCAAAAGATAATCACAATGACATAAGATTTTCAGTCTTAATAATCATGGAATAAATCTTAGGAGATACCCTAAAAAAGTAAAATTTCAATACAATGCAAATTACTTTGGCAGGAGAGCTGAATTATTTAAGAAAATAATTTGTACTTGCTAAAGCTTACAGTTAAATAGTGGAGATTGATTTATATAACATCATCATCAGTGGTAAATTCAGGTGGTATTTCATGATTTTATTTAAGTGTTCTCACAATAGAGATGATAGAGTGAAAGTGATAAGTTATTTTTCTCAGTTTAAATTCTTTGAATTAATATTTTTTTATACTCATTTATTTAATATATATATATGATACGATCTGTCCTGCAATTATATCCAAATATAACTTGAACATTGAAGGCATAACCAAGTCTTTTACTTCATATGGTCTTGATTTTACCAACTGAATCTCTGTAGCTTGCTAGTTCAAAAAATGAATAGTACCTAGAGGTCAGTAAGAGAATGCATGCAAATTTTGAAGGACATTTGAAAAAGTTTGCAAAGACACAGAATAGCTTATCAAAAATAGGCAGATTGTTTGCTGGGAATGGGGAGAAAAACTACAGGTTAAGGCACAGCAGTATTCAGGACTAACAAACACTTTCTACCTGTGCCACAGGATGTTCATGTAAATACTGTCATTCAGAGGTATCTATATCCTTCAACTCCTATCCCGTAACCTTCCTATATTATTCAGTTCTGAATCTTGGTAAGTGTTTCACATAATATTTAGAGGATTTCTGCTCTAGGATATGTGGAAAATTGTAGCAGGTCTGCAAGAGCTGTGTGCCCTCTGGGAAGCTCACATTTGTCAAAGATGCAAGGTTGAACATAGAGGGGAAGAATATAAACACACTCCATCACCACTCACCACCACTACCAAATGAAAGGAGGTTGAGTCTGTTCCGCAATGTTCTCACTTGTAAAATATGACTATTGAGTACCCCAGAAGGTAACAACTCTGCAATTTAGCATTCATAATATTTTAAAAAGTAGGAATGATGAGGATAGAATGGACATTTTTCTCTCTTTTTTTCCCTGTTTGTTTTTGTGCTTGACGAAGAATTATTTTTATCCTAATATGCTGATTAAATCTCAGGGTGAATTAAATAAGAAAAAACAACCCATGTTTACTCTCATTCTTGTGTAGATTCAAATTAAGCAGTCACTTTAATTTATTGTATCAATTGCATAACAAATGATGGCAAAGGCTACACTTTTGATGTGCCCAAAATTTTCTCTTTAAGACTGATTTATTCTGTCAAAGAATGTAAGAAAGAGCTATCACAATCCCTTTAGCATAGCATCATGTTTCTGAAAATAGACAGTTGTGAATGCTTAGGAAAAAAAATGCATCAGAATTGAGAAATTTGTACTTTAAGACTTCCAGCAATTTAGAATTTAGTATCTTAAGTCAAGCTTTGTCTTCAAATTTGTGTTTAATGGCTCTTGATATACATTTCCTTAATTTCTTGATTTTTTTAACTGCAGAACAATAGTCATAAAAACAATTTATGACTAAAAATTGTTTCAATCTTTGATGAGATATATTTGATTAATAATTATTTACTTAGTAATTATTTGCTTAATGATTTGAATATTACTGAAGTGTCCAGTACCCACATTCAATGAATATTAATACTGTAAACTATGTTTTGTCAGTCCAGTAATGCTCACAACCAATTAGGTTTTGTAGATCATTTCAGCAAAATCAACAGGAACACCAATTTTCTGTCCTTGAACCATAAACAGTTATTACGTCATCAGAATAAATGCTAAAATAGAGCAGAAAGAGGTATTGGAGTTTAAGAAATGTCATCTAGAATGTAATTTGGATTCAGTTATGACAGAGGACACTTGGGTTTTGTTTTGACTCTCAGTCCGTAAAATGCAGCCATACGCATTGTGGGTTCCTTGAAAATATGAAATGCTCTCAAATGCTGGCATTGCAAATCTCTGTGTATATATAAGGAAACATGGAGCCTTCTTCCACACACCTGCAAAAGATCTCCAAAGTGCTAGAGAAATGTCTGGAGGGCTGTGTCCTCTCCCCGAGAACTGCTGCAGAGAGCTGGCCTCTGGCAGCAGGCTGCATGTGCCCTGCTAGCAGACTGCAGGCAACAGCTGCAGGGAATGAGGTGATAAATTAAAGAATTATGGTCCAATGATTAGGTCATTAGGTCTTCCTGACAAACGGTTAGCATATTAATTGGTGGTTAANTACTTTAAGACTTCCAACAATTTAGAATTTAGTATCTTAAGTCAAGCTTTGTCTTCAAATTTGTGTTTAATGGCTCTTGATATACATTTCCTTAATTTCTTGATTTTTTTAACTGCAGAACAATATCATAAAAACAATTTAAATTTTGCCTTTCGATCTTTCGTGAGATATATTTGATTAATAATTATTTACTTAGTAATTATTTGCTTAATGATTTGAATATTACTGAAGTGTCCAGTACCCACATTCAATGAATATTAATACTGTAAACTATGTTTTGTCAGTCCAGTAATGCTCACAACCAATTAGGTTTTGTAGATCATTTCAGCAAAATCAATTTTGACACCAATTTTCTGTCCTTGAACCATAAACAGTTATTACATCATCAGAATAAATGCTAAAATAGTGCAGAAAGAGGTATTGGAGTTTAAGAAATGTCATCTAGAATGTAATTTGGATTCAGTTATGACAGAGGACACTTGGGTTTTGTTTTGACTCTCAGTCCGTAAAATGCAGCCATACGCAGTGTGGGTTCCTTGAAAATATGAAATGCTCTCAAATGCTGGCATTGCAAATCTCTGTGTATATATAAGGAAACATGGAGCCTTCTTCCACACACCTGCAAAAGATCTCCAAAGTGCTAGAGAAATGTCTGGAGGGCTGTGTCCTCTCCCCGAGAACTGCTGCAGAGAGCTGGCCTCTGGCAGCAGGCTGCATGTGCCCTGCTAGCAGACTGCAGGCAACAGCTGCAGGGAATGAGGTGATAAATTAAAGAATTATGGTCCAATGATTAGGTCATTAGGTCTTCCTGACAAACGGTTAGCATATTAATTGGTGGTTAAAATTAATATCTCTATTTTGGCTTCTGATAAAGGAGCTAAAGAAAATCATCTGATTATCATTAGAGAAGACCATCTTTTGATTTAGGCACACACATATAATTTTGGAAGATAATCTACAAAGCTTATTTCTTGTGGTGACTTTTAATAGGCTGTTGTGTTGTCTTTCAGGTAATCAATGGAAACCTCACTGGTTGAAATTTGTGAGGGTTATCTGAAAAATATTTTGTAATGGAATTTTTTGTAGACTATCTTCTTGCTGCCCCTAGCATTCTCACTCTGAGATACATAATTCTCTTGAAAAAAAAGAAACAAATTAATATTTCAATTCTGCTGTGTCAGTGCCGAGGAGGTCTGTGTGCAAGAAGACATCTCTATATGATTAAATGCAGAATGACATGCTTTCCAGAGAAGACAAAGAAAACCAAAATAGCAAAAAAGTAACACTGTAAATGATACTGTTCCTTGAAAAATCAGAATCAGTATAAATAATATATAACAGGGTAAGATACAGTCTGGAACTCTATCACATTGAAGCAAATAATAGAGATTAGAATATTTCTGTTGTAAGGGACCTACAACTATCATCTAATTCAATTGCCTGGCCACTTGGTTATGTAAAAGTTAATCACATTACTAAGAGCATTGTTCAAGTGTCTTTTAGATTGTGTCAGATGACTCCTTTTCATTTACAGATAACATTTTTCCTTCCTTCCTTCCTTCCTTCCTTCCT
>VZTB01020382.1:138068-150265 GCA_013397245.1 Thryothorus ludovicianus
TCCTTCCCTCCTTCCCTCCCTCCCTCCCTCTCTTCCTCCCTCCATCCCTTCCTGCAGTCCTTCTTTCTTTCTTGTGTCTGTTTTCCCTTTAGCAAGTAGTGGCTTAGCAAACAAATTATCTAATTGACATATGCATTAACAGAGGGGTTGACAGAGTCAACACTGATTTCAATCACATGTAAATTTTTTAAACTGTGTCTTCATAACACCTAGTGTTATTTTAAAGCTGTATCAAAAGAGGGCTGCTTTTGAATAAACTCATGAAAACAAGAGATGACATTATTAAGCAAAATGCTCTGCTACCGATTTTAGGGCTGATTAGTCATTTCATAGTCCTTAGTGATAGATAGATAGCACCAATTTTTGATTTATTTTAAATAGTCGAGGTTGCTTTTCCTCCTTCTTTAAAACATCTTGCTCAGAATCATTTTTATTGAGCAAGAGTAACTTGGCAATTCTTTTCCTCTTGTTTACTCCAGGGATCGTAATCATGATTCTGAGAAGGCTGTTGTGAATTATATTCCTATAGCTTTCTCATTCTTTTTTCAAAGTCCTGTAAGAAGAATGCACACTTTTAGTCCACTAAAAAAATGCAAACATTTAATTTAATTAGAAGTTCTGGTGCCTCATAAGTGTGGTCCCATGTTTAAACCTAGATTAGAGGAATAAAATAACTATTTATCTAGATATTTTTTTCATATTTTCTTTTATTTATTTTTATGGTTTTTTTTTCACTTTTACAACATTATACAATGTGAATAAAAAAGTCATGTAGAACAAAAGCTGAATAACAATCTTTTATATGTCCTTTGCACCTTTATAAATGCTGACAGTAGGTGAATGCAACAGCAGCAGTTTAAACACTTGATTCTGTGAATTAGATTTTGTCTCAAAGTAAACTTAAAAATTGATATCCAAGAGAATTATGAGCTTTATTGCATTTCTACCATCTTATGTTCAAAAAATGTGTAATATACATAAAAGTACAAAATTTGTACTTTTGTCTTCTAGTAGAGGAAGGGGGGGGAACCCAGCTAACATCTTTTCACCATCAAAACATGAGCCACTTCTTCAAAAAAGAATAGATAAGAGTTTTGCTGTGTTGTAAAGGTCAAAAGATAGTTTCTGCCAAGCCATACAAGAAATATTAATTTCATTATGTCTGCTTAGGGAGTCGTCACTATATTTGTACAGTATCTCTGTATTTAATTTTCATTATTTGTGTTAACATGTTACATGATCTGCAGAAAAGTCACATTTAATAAAAAACTTGTCTTTTTTTTTTTTTTTNAAAATTTTTTTTTTTTTTTTTTTTTTTTCCTGCTTCCACATCTTGCAAGAATTTAGTATTAGGAAGAGCTTTCTTCCCAAAAGATTTTTATTTTTAAGGGACTGAAAATACAGTTGATAAAAATCTATCCATCTGTGTCAATATTTCCACAACCTCTTGCTTACTTTGCCAGAAGGGTTTGATATTAACTTAACCCAAGACTTTCACAGACTCTTATATGAAGACTCTTAGACTGACTAATTTGCATAAATCCCATATTTAAACATGGAAAGCATAGAAGATGCAGAGAAAACAGCTGTGAGCTCCAAAATTCATGAGACTGAATATTTGCAAGCTCAGATAAATTTTATGGTAAATGTTTCTTGTGAGAAGATCGAGGAAGTGGTGACAGTTTTACTTCAAAGTCTTGAAGTACTGGTTGAAAATACAAGCACTAAACACAAATAGAGATCTCGTTTATCTCTAGATAAATTTTGCATATATACATATTATAAAAATGATGAATGGTCTTTATCTTGACCTGTGAGTTCATTTTCTTCTCTCCTGTCCTGCTGAGGAGAAAGTAAAAAGTGGCTTGGTGGGCATGTGGCAGCCACTGAAGCTCAATCCCCCATAAAAACATATTGCATGTTTTGTGGGAAGTATCAAAATCAACAAAGAGCTTTCTGTTAAAACTTCATCCTGTTTAACGGTTTTTGAAACCGTAAGAAAAATTAATCTCCAATGTAAATTATTAAATTTGAACTTTGTTAGCAGAGGATTTTCTTTATTGAGTATAATACTTGTCTGATGGGGGTAATGAACTTTCTTCACTGAAATTTACAGAGTTTATGTTTCCTATTTGCCACTGCAGATGCAAATGCATTGATATAACCAAGCGCAGAAAATCTAATATTCACAATTTGGAAAAATTGGTTGTAGAAAGGCCAAGATATTAGTTTGAAATAAGTTAAAGTGTTATTCTCTCTCTCTCCACTCCTACTTTTGGATCATTTTCATTAAATTAGTTGCCTTTATCTAATACAAAAAATTACAAAATGATATTGTTTAATATCCTGTGTACTATATTGATTTCCTGTACAAAACTAACTTAAATTCTGTGCTCTTTTTCTAGTAATTCAAGTTGTACTGATCATAAGTTGTATACATCTGATACTTCCGCCAGATACTTTAATTGTATTTATATGTTTACGAGTTGCTGTTTTATCTATGATTTCTAAAAATAATTAATTTAGCAAGAAATGTTTAAAATTAAATGTGTGTAGCAATTAAATTCAACTTATATTCCACAATATTTAAACTTAGACTTGGTAGTTTTTGAATGACTTTTTTGACATTCATAATTTTAAGCTGTTGTAGAAATGTGATTATGAGAATCATAACCTGAGCAGGTGGATTGTGGGTTACACTCTTGTTTCTCCATTTCAGAAACAAATGGTTTTGTCTTTACTAAGAGAAGTTTATTGAATATGTGTATACATGCATCTGAGCATGCAAGTGTGTGCAAAATACATTTGCACAAATGCAGATATAATACCTATTTCATTGGAACACGCAGTTCTGAGGAATAGAGCCAATCCAATGTGATACTTTTTGGTTTTATCACAAACGAAGTAGAAAGTTTTGGTGACCTCTATCTTTATCAAGGTTCTGTCTGAAGGAGGTGTTTCATATGTGCTAATTAGCTTGAGATTAAAAGGTGATTTTTGTTTTTTTATAGCTCCCAAAACAAGCTCATTGCCACATATTACCAAGCATCAGTAAGCTAAAGAAGTTTCTACACCTCAGATAATGATTTGAAATTATAAAATGCTTTCTGAGAAATGACAGGGACATAGCAAGCTTGGGATTAGACTCTCACTTCTGTAGTTCTAGGTTGATTCTATAAATGTAAAACTTTAATGCATTTTCTTTTTAAGATTTATTTAGAAACAAATGAAAAAAACCCACAACAAACAAGGAAATGAATAAGTAAAATCAGAATTCAAAACAGGTGCAAAACAGATAGTTTTAGACAGAGATATTTTTTTATCTCCAGAAAACTTTTGTCAAGGATATTTTAAAAGCAACTTTTCTGAGCTTTGCAGGAGATATTCAAGTCTTTGATAAATTTGTGTTCGCTAAGCTTTGATAACAATAATGGTAGTATTTTTGTGGTGTACATAATGAAGTGTATTTCAGAATATTTTCCTTCATTCACAGAGATATTACTCTTTTGCACTTCTTTTGACACAGACAGCTATAATGATTTTTTGAGTTATTATTTTCTTTTTGTCAGAAGATTACGTGAATCTAGTTTAAAACTAATTAAACACAAAAATGAAAAAATTTCATATGATGATGGGTCTGTCATTAAAGGCTTTGGAAAGCTTTAAAATTTGACCTTAAACAGAGGTTTAGCTCATTACTGGTCTTCAGAGCTGGATATTTTTCAAAAATCAAGGCTGAACATGGCTTCCTTCAGTCTCTTGAAATAAATAATCCATGGCATTTTCACAGAAAGCTAGAAGTGCACAGATTAGATCTTTGAACCACCAGGTGGTGTCAGCTATTAAAGGTTACTTCAAACAGGAGCCAGTTCAAGTACTCCTATCGCTCCAGGTGCGACCCACCACGTCTAGCTGTTCTAATCAGAATCAGAAAATCCATAAGAATACTACACAGAAGTAAAACAAACCTGTGGTTTGTGTTGTCAAGTGAATTGTCAACTGAGACTGTTCTGAGTGCTTGTTATCCCCACCGGTTCAAACGTCTGCAATATGCTTTCAGTTAGTATTAAGTTTACTCTTCTTACAATGACCTTGAAACAGGGTCCCTCTCATTTCAGTAGTTCTCCATTACATTGCAAAAACAGAAATAAGGAAAAACAACTACAGTCAGTCTCTCAGAAGTAGCCTCTGGTAACAGTAAATCCCATTCTACTTTTTGTCACTGGATTTAGACAGCTCCTCCTTATCACTGAATGTGAAAAAATTTGCCTTTTTATTACCACTAGGTAAGTCAAGGATAGCAATTACCCTTTCAGTAGAACATGTATGCACGGTGATGCATACTATTATTTATAGTAGTGAACACAAAATATTTCTATTTCAGAGCCTCATACAACTTCTGTAGGGGAAATAAATAAATAAATAAACAAACAGTAAAATAAACCCAAGCTTCCTAATGGTATTCAAAACCTAGGGCCCGAGGTCCCGCCTTCAAGAACAGAGACATAGATGTTTCACAGCTAGTCCCTGAGGGCTTTATCTGCCAAAGGGAATTCTACACATCTAGCATTTCTATTGCCATTTGTTTGCCGTCGTTTCTGGCCTCAGCCTTGAGGGTTGCTGCTGCCAGGAACAGCCAAACAGAAATGCATTTCTGGAGCAGAGTGCTGAGGCCAGAGGCAGGCAGATCCCTTAGGTTTGTTTCAGTCCCCCGATGGTCCCAGGGTCAGCTGACAGGGGAGGGGAACCTGGATGCCTCCCTCTCCTACTAATTTAGTGCTAGGGCCAGGAAGAGATGCCCAGAACCTGGAGAGGGATTGCAGGTCAGCAGGAGATCATCTGAAGAGCAGAACAAAGGAATTCCAATCACTCTGGCCAGTAAGTCAGCTTCATTGGAATCCAACTTAAATGTCTCTGAGCACATGTACATAGCAAGGAGAATTGGAGGAGTTAGATATGCTTGTGCCTACAGGCTGTGATCTTATTGACATCACAGAGACGTGGTGGAATGGCTTCTATGTCTGGAAAATACATAATTAAATCATGGTAAGGATGTCAAAAGCAACACAAGGAACTTCCATAGGTACATTGGTGATAAAAAGAAGGATAAGAATAATGTGGGCCCTCCACAGAAGGAAACAGGACACTTGGTTATCCAGGACATGGAAAAGGCTTTCGCAGAATCACAGAATCAATTAGGTTGGAAATGACCCCTGAGATCTTCAAGTCCAGCCTGTGACCAAGCACAACCTTATCAACTAGATCATGGCACTGGGTTCCGAGTTTGCTCTTAAATGCCTCTAAAGATGATAATCCAGTGATTCCACCTCATTGCAATGTTCAATCACACTTCCCGTGAAAAAATTCCTCCTAACGTCCANCGATTCCACCACTTCTTTGTGCAGTCCATTGCAATGTTCAATCACACTTGCCATGAAAAAATTCCTCCTAACGTCCAGCCTAAATGTCTCCTGGTGTAGCTTGAGAGTCCATTCTCTCATCTTATTGCTGGTTGCCTGGAAGAAGAGGCTGACCTCCACTTGGCTACAGCCAGAGAGTTGAAGAGAGTGTTGAGGTCACGCCTGAGCCTTCTCTGGTCCAGGCTTTGAGCAACTCAGTCCAGGGGAAAGTGCACCTGCCTATGGCAATGGGGTGGGAACCAGATGAGTCCTAAGGTTCCAAAGCCATTCTATAATTTTGTGGTTCAGTGTAAGGTGCAAGAGACACAGTCAGGCACAAAAAATCCTCCATGATGCTGAGGGATGAACCAAACGCTGCTCTGAATGAGAGAGACTGGGTGGCAGCCCCCAGGAAGGCTCCTCACAGTTTTGCCTCAGCCAGCTCATGAAAGAGATCTGCTGTTTACTGAGCCTTGATGGCTTAGAGCTGGGCTAGATCATGCAACTCTGTCCCTAGAAGGGGCAGGGGTAGAGGTTACAAGGACTGATAATGTCTCTGGGGTCCTGATGAGTGCACTCAGCCACCTGGAATGCCCACCTTTGTCTCACCCAGCTCTGCAAGCTTAAGCTTTCTGTGAGTAGGGCAATGTCTTTCTGTTCTTTTCCTTTTCATTAAAGCCTGAAAGGGAGAAAAATCCAAAAGGGATTGCTAAGGACTTATTTAAAATTAATAGAGATGACTCGCATATATTGAAAACTGGCCATATATCTCTGATATTACAAATAATAGGCAGAAACAGCTACAGTAAGTGGAATAAATTTGATAGCACTTTAAGTAGATTAGCCAAAGAAGAACATATTGTGTGCTTGCAAGAATAAGAATAAGAATAAGAAGGCAGAGACAGAGAGAGAGAGAGAGAGAGAGAAGGGACAGTCTCAAAACCAGTTTTATGCTCAGAGCACCAGAGGCTGAACACTAGCACTTGTAAAAATTCACATTTGTCCTTTTTAACACATTTCTCTTATGTTTTCAATGATATTATGCATTATGAAATTAATCTGGATTTTGTAATATCAAGTTAATATCTGATAAGAAAGAGCAGTGGAAAACATCATGAAAGAAAAATACCTTGTCCCAATGTCCCTAGACAAGGAAGCAGCAGCATCCTAGCAGATGCCTAACATCTAAGGTATGAAAACTATTGCAAAGGCATAGTGGGTGCTCTCTTTGTCTATATACTAACTGCAGTGCCAGGAGATGGAAAAACTTATTTATCTTCCTTTTTTTGATCACTGGAATAAAACATTCTCTATGGGAAATGATAATTCTGTGCTTTTCTGCATATTTCTGACATATGGATAAATAATTAAGAAAGTGTTTCCTTTTATCAATGTCAAAAAGTTAAGAATGTCTCAGGACTGCAGCTTTGAAAGATTTTTACATGAGAGTTTGCAAAAGTGTCAGATTGAAAAGTTTCCCTCCACTGGGAAAAAGTAGAAAATGACAAGTCTGTTTCTACCGTTTCTCTCCAAACTTAATTCTACCTTGAAAATAAACTCAGTAAGTTAAAGGACAGTTCATCTGTCATTAATCAGGTTTTTCACCTCTTTACAGACTGCCATCTTACTTGCTAGTCATTTAATATTGTATTTTCCACTACTAGCTGAATTTAGCATACCAAGAAATTTTATCTTGCACTTATGACAGGAAAGTAACATTTGGTACTTCTAGAATTTATTCATTATATGAATCATCAACCCTGTGCTCTTGCATTCCATAATCTGAAATAAAGGCCATTTAAAGTGCAGGTATTTGTCAACTTGTATAACCAAGTTACCATGCAGGTTCTCCCGCTCTGTAAATACCATCAGTGGTAGTCAAAGCAGCTTTCTATTTCTGCTGGTTGCTTTCTGACCTCTCCCCTTTAACTTTGCATGCTGAAAATGTCATCTTAGCAAGGCTCCCAAAATTGCTAATACTGATACAGCTGTCTTGCCAATAGCAACAGTATTGTTATATTGAAAAGCCACTGCAGGTGAAATTGGAGTAGTCTCCTCCAAAAAATTTGCTCTTGAAAGCTGTGTTTGTAATATGAAGTTAAACCTCTTCAATATGGCTAAAATGAGATAGAAATCCATTCAGATTCACTGTGCAGTTTTTTGTTCTTTTCCCCAGTGTTGGAAAAAAGCCCTTCCACCCACCAGACAGAAACTGTGAACCTTTAAGTCTGCGGTGGACAGTGTTAACATGGCCAGTGTAGCCGAGCCAGTGACGATACCATTGAAACATTCTGCTTATCTTAAGAAGGCCAGAACACAGACATTCCCCTCAGTGTTTGAGAAGGGGGAAGGAAGGATAATTCTCATACTCTCAGACAAAGCAACAGACACTTTCATGAGAACCTGCTATCAAAAATATTAGGAGTTGTCTATATCAGTTGAAATTTATCAGGAAAATTTTCTTTCTACCTCCTTTGTGTCAGAGCAGTTTGAATGCTTGCAACTGTTCACATTAGAAAAGACAACACATAAACCCTCCAGACACTTTAACACATTATTTAAACACTTTAACGCATTAAAATTAAACACACACCTGCTTCCTGGTCTTTCTGCCTAGCACTAAGTACTTTCTCAGCTACTTCAGCAAGATAGGTCACCCTTTTTAGATAATATAGCACTTCAAATTAATTAAATTAAACAAAATAAAGAAGATGCATCTGCATGCCTCTGTTTTTTACTCCAAAATGTTGTTCATCTTTGAAACTTTTGCAGTCAGTTCTTCAGCAACAATAGCTTGTTTGTGCTCATCAATTCCTACAGCTCCATTGGCCTTCAAGTTAACCAGAGAAGGATATGATTTTTACTGGTTTTAATTTCTAAGTACTACTATTTGTCTCCTTGTTTTATTTAGATTGCTTGCTCTCCTGATGAAGAGCTGAGCACAGTAAAAGTCAGATAATATTGGAGAACTGATTCACAGAAGTGAAAATCTTGCTCAGATGTACCCTGGAAAACAGTTACTTGGCCCAAAGGTTGCAAAGTTAGAAAACTATTTCCTTCACCTTAGTGTTAAAGGCTTTGAATGCCAAATCAAGGTGATAGCCCTGCTGCAATTTCAGAAAGACTGGCATACACTGGGAAATGACCATTCAGTAAATGGCTAAATAAACTGTGGGATCCTTTAAATCCCAGGACTTTCCTTAGATAGAAGAAAAGGATTGAGTTACAAAATAGCTGGGTGGACCAGGCTATTTTGTTTTCTTTGAAAAGGTTGTTATGTCTTGAAACTTTTATATGCACAACAAATTAAATAAAATATTATTGTTCACTATATTACATATCCATTGGTGTGATACTTTAAAACTTCTTTTCATGTGACAATGAAGAGGAAATAGGCACAAGGACACATGCACACCCCTCACTCTAACAAATGTCATATGGTAATTGGTGATATTTTTCTGTCCTTTTCTAATAAATTAAATGTTTGTATTTGAAGAGCTTTTTCTTTTCTAGGTGAGCCATTTCCTGTTTGTGTATTCTGCAGTAATAGTATCTATTATTAATACAAAGAAGAGGATTATCAATAATGTCAAATCTAGCTTTTCATAAGATAACTAAGGTTTCTAATCTGTTGCTGTCAAATGCAAAATTGACACAGAATGTTTTGTTTCTAAATGTCAACAGATGATAATGGCAGCTTCACCATATTTCCCAAAGTTTATACAGAGAGTCCAAAGTCTTAAAGGAACTCTCCACAAAATTTTAACTATTGGGCCTTGGCTTTTAACATCCATAAGTGGTGTCCCATTTGATTACATTTTTATAAATTTCCATAAATAATAATATCCCACAAATTGCATAGCTCATAAGAAAACACTAGAGACACTTTTTCTGAGTATTATCTACCTATCTCCATTCTGAAATAACTCTCATTTATTTTGTTTTCGTTACCCTGTCTTACTCTGCCCAAAAATACTTTCTCCTTAAAATCTTTATTTCCCTATGTTTGTGTCTTTGACCTCTTTCAATAGTGTATATATTGTCTTGGAATGTCTCTGTTCTCTCTGAACATACCTCTTGCTCATAATGCTTCCCTCTCCCACAGATCTGTGATTTCATCAGACCGTACAATGCTCTATATCTAGTTAGAAAAACCTGATTGGTTAAACAAAGAAAAAAAAAAAATTTGGTTTATAGCTGGCAATAACTTACAAGTGTTTGGTTTAGACAGTTTTTTAAGCTTTGTCATTAAACAAAGCTCCTTTGTGAGTTGACAGGCTGTTCATTCTTTACTGAAGATGATTTCATAGTTTGCTTTCCAACTGCCGCAGAAATCCAACCAAACATCAGAATTCCCTGTGAGGTTAGGACAATATGGAACTGAAAGAATTTACTATTTGTAGCTCTTCCAAATTTTTATTTCTGTAGCAGGGTTTGTAAAGTCCTTTAAGGTTTAGATTTCCTAATTCTTAGCCACACCATATGAGCAGCTCAAATCCCCGTGCTTAGGGACAGCATCAAGCATGAGCTCAGCACTCTCTGCCCATTGTCCTTCCTGGGACTGCAGACTGGGAGAGACCTGGGCATTGTGTTCACCTATTTTGTCAGGCTGACATACATGGCAAAGAAGCCAGGGGAATATTGAAATGTAATTTTTATCACTATCAAAAAGCTAAACCAAACCAACCAAACAAAACCAAAACCAAAACCCAAACCAACAAAAAAAAACCCCAAAACAAACCCAAAACCAAACAAACTCTGGAAACAAAACAAAACAATACTTTATGGAAATAAGCACTCTTCTGAGATTATCTTGGTTATGGGGATCTTTTGCAATCAACATTTTTTAGAACAAACTCTTCCATATGAAAACTTTATAAAGTCAACTAAACAACAAACATATAGATTAGGGCTGTAGATTCAGTTCCATCATCGAAACAGACTTTTTTTAACAAATGTAATGCAGCAGGACAATTATTTTTCAACTTCACTAGTATTCCATTCAGTTAAGCATTCAGTGTAATAAAATGCTCAACCTTGTGTTGAAAACACAGATTACAACACTCAGAAAACACATGGATCAAATGAACACTGGTGCCCCAGAACATCTTTATAAATGAAATGAAGTGTGCTGAAACTTTGGGGTGTTGACAGATATTGATAGATGTTAGAGATCTGGGAGCTCATCTGAAATTTATCTTGACTATGCAAACAACCACATCTAAACCAGCAGAAATGATGTGTTGAAACTTCCATTAATTTTCAAAATGTCAGAGGAGATGAAGCTTAAATGCTTTCCTGTTCAGCTGGCACCATTAAGGTAAGAGGTACTTCTCTATTTAGCAAAAAAATCCAAACATACAAACAAATAAGCTAAAACTCAGCAGATTTTTTCAAATCCCAACAAAATTTGTCTATATCATAACGGTTGTTTCCCCATTTCACACTCTCAGGTTATATACTTCCTGTAAAACTCAAGGTTTACCTTGAGTTTTACAAAATTGCACTATTTTAAGTCAATAAGTTCTTGAACTTCAGAATTGCTTTCACAATCATTGAAAACAAAAAATTGAAAACAACAAGAAACATGAATATGAACTAGACTTTGTAGATCTCTCCTGAAATGAGTATTTCATTATAGCTTTTCCAATCAAATTGAAAAAAAACAAATTTTTGTATAGTGCCATTTAAACATTGGTTATATTATTTGAAAATTATTTCTGTGGAAATCAGTTTTCTGTCACATGTAAATTAACTTAAAATTTTCTCATAATTTTTGCCGCAACACCTCAATACTTTCTTGGTAATAAAACTTACCTGGTGAACTCTGAGATTCCTTATCAGGAGAGAAAGGTCTAGTGTGGGACAGAAGGCCAAGTGTTCCATTTCCAAATCAGAATCAGAGAAGGAGAGTTACTTATTATGTGTCTTCTTCCTAGAGTCTAAAAGAAATTAAGATAAATAAAAATTATCTTAAGGAAGGAATAACAGAACATTTTGAACTTATCAAGCCTAAGGCTCTGTAACAGTGTCTGTTGTATGCGTGTATATCACATCTGCTAAACTGAAACAATTGCCATACACTTTTTAAAATTTTGTCAAGCAGAGGCCAAATTGGTATATGAAAACAGGCAGAGATATCATGTAATTTTTGGTTTGTTTGTTATAAACAGTTTTAGTACCATTTTTCACTCTCTTCTCATTTCAGGGAAAATTAATATTTATTAATATTGGAAAACAGTCTGACCAATAATAGATTTAGCAGGTGCTGGAATATTTTTTACTTAACAGCATCCACACAAGATAAGTAAAACATATTGCAGAAATACAATGTGGCAGCTGCCTTGCTTTCACTTGTCTTACTTCCCAGTGAGCTTACACAAAGTGCATCAGTGACAGAGCTAAGGGTTTTATAACAAACAGGTTTACACAGAATGTCAGCTAAAGCATTATGAAGTACATGAGGTGGGCAAGCATAAAGATGTAACAGTAATTTTCCATCAAAAAGGACCATGAAAATAAATAGAAAATTATGCACACGTGGAAAGAACTATTTACTTGTCATATATTTATAAACAGGCTCTGTTCATTCAGTAATAATACCTAGGGAAAGATACTGCTGAATCTGCAACTATAACTTGTTAGAACTTTAGACTTCAGTTATACTAATAATAAATCCTTGGTTATAATTGTATATCAATTTTACTACCCAGTGATTGAGAAAATGGAACTCAATATCTTGTTGAAATAGTCAGAAAAAAATCCTCTCCTCTCCTCTCCTCTCCTCTCCTCTCCTCT
>VZTB01020382.1:150310-166371 GCA_013397245.1 Thryothorus ludovicianus
CTCCTCTCTTCTTTTTTTCAAAAATGTTTTAAAATAATTTTATTTTCTTGATTCTCTTTGTCTCTCAATAGAGAAAAAGAATTTTATTTCATTATTTCTGCAGTCAATTACTGACATCTTGTTGCTTTGATTTAAATGAGAAATTCCTTTGGCTGAACTGAGCCAAGGCCAGAGCAAAACATTATTTTCTGATTTCACAGAGAGCAGAAGGGAGGAATTCTGTGATTCACAGAGCAGCACTGACAGTTAGGCTCCTTTTGCTTCTGAGGCCAGGCTCTCTTAAGGAAGTGGCAGTCTGAAGGTGTCTGCCTGGCTTGTTCCCTCTGTGTGCAGTGCTGTGACCGCTTCTGTCCCCTCACGAGTCACTGCTGGAGGGTTTGTGCAGCCGCTGTCCCCATCCCTCAGCAGGAGGTGACTGCACAGCCACAGGAGCATCCCAGCCAGGCTGCTCAGCCTTAGAGCCAAATTTGCTGTCACCAAAACAGAGGAGTTATTACAAGTCCAATCTCTGCAGCTTCTCGAGAGCCTCCCAATGGTTTATGACAGACAACTGCTTCTGAGCTCCTGTCAGGAGATGTGCTATAAATAACTTGACAGCAAGATGATGCCTGAGGAAGAGAAGAAATGGGTTAGGAGGATTTTAAAGATTTGGAATTACCTTAGAGATCCAAGAAAGATCCTAATTTTTGAGAATTCTATGTAGATTGTTTTAAGAACCAAGGAATAAAACTAATGGAGAGAACCTTCTCTGCTTGGCTGACTGGAGCCGAGCAATTCCAAAAAGTGAGATATCATTCTAATGATCACCTTGAAACGGGAAAGCACATATTGAACATCTTGAATTTAGATTATGCTGCAAGACACTTTACTAAAAGAAAAGAGAAAACAAACAAGTGAAAAAATCTAGGAGATATTCTTATAAGAATATTACTAAAAACTACATTTACTTAATAAATATATTAATATAGTTATATGTAAATTATTACAATGGTCTTGTTTCAGTCAAAATTACCAGATCCTCAGGTGTCAATGGATATTGAAATTTCCAGACATAAGCACGAGGCATGTGGACATGTGGAGGCTGTTCAAAAAGGGTCAGAAGTTATTAGTCTGTGTCCTGTTTCACATCAAATATTGATGCTTCAAATGTTTTGTCTCTTACAAACTTTGGGTTTGATTTATTTAGAAATAAATAATATATATAACAATCCTGGAAGGAAATTAAATTCTGGTCATGCTATTTATTAAAATTTTACTGACTACAAGGTCAGCAAGTTTGCAGAGTTATTTTCCTTGAGAATTTCTAATTCCTCCTGAGCTGGTGATGTAGACAACAAAAGTGAATTTGGAATAGCAGTAGGATTTTAAGCAGCAATATAACAAATCTTTAAGAATTGTTATTCCAGGAATATGGTGACTTCAGCTTCAGGAACACTAAAGTGCTGCCAGAATTTCACCAACTCTTTCATTTAGGCTATGAAATGGGGCAATGAAAATGTCATGTGATATAGCACAAGACATCTTTTCTGCCAAAAAAAGCTGGAAGAAATTCCCGAGCCACCTTCTGCCGACTCTTCTACTACAAAAACCAATATATTTTCACTCAACTGTCCATGATACTGAAACTTTAAGAAAAGTATCCAGGCTTGAAAAGACCTGAAAAGGTGCTGAATCCACTATCTCTCTTTGTAGATATTCCAATAGTTAATTGCCATTATTGTGAAAAGTGCATGTACTAATTTGGAATGTGTGAGTCCCAACAATTGGAAGTGTTGGGTCTTGCAGTGCCTTTCTTTTCTAAACAAACACTGAATCATGTCAGCATAAAGACAGCGTGAAGAAATGAATGAGCATTTCCTAAGGGAAAGATGATTATTATTCATCAGTACTCAGAGCTGCTGATTGATGTTTCACGGCTATCACTCGGACTACAGAAGTGAAGAAAGTCGTAACCCATATAAAAATTTAATATTATTATTATTATTAATAATAATAATTAAAAAAAACATAATATTTTTCTCATGCTACTTAGAAATGCTTAGAGAGATATATAATTTATTTGATTTTATAGCTAAAAACAGATAAAAATATGCCTGTAACATGTTTACAGACTGAAGAGCATGAATAAAAAGCAATCCATGAAGATAAATAATAATTTAAAAAAATAATGGGAAGATTTTACAACAGATTTCCACATCTAACTGGGGCCCAGACAAATTAAAATGAAAAATCACCTTTGTATGAAAATTAGATAACTTTTATGCAATAAATTTAGTAGCATTCCATTACTTGAAAATTTGTACATATTTTCTCAAAATAACACATGCAAAATTTCTTGTGCAAATTGATTTGAAAAATAAACTCATGGGCGTTTTTTTGGACATATTATGGATTGTTTGTTCCATTTCTCAAGTATTTCATAAAAGATGAAACTAGAAAATAGGTGAGATGGTGTTTTTGTTACCAGATATAGTCATTCAGAAAACTGAATATTCTCAATTTTTAAAAGTGAGATAAGGCTGAAGAGGGAGCATTAGAATTTTTGTCCTTGATTAACTGAATAAATCTACAAATTAACCTTTTAGTCCAAGTCCTGAGAAAATCAGCAAATCTTCAAAGCCTTCAGGACACTGTGCATTAATTATCATTAAAAATAATTTTTTAAATTGTGCACAAAATCTGCAAAAAATGTGTAAAGATTTTACTTTCTTTTCCGAAAGACACTCTGAGGGCCAAATTCTTAAGGTGTATGAATAGAAGGAGCAGAATAGAAGAATATCCAGTTCTGCTCAATTTTTTATTTCATGGTCAAAGTAAGCCCTGAATAAAAGTTGACACTAAAAGACAGAAAACTAAATAAATATAAAAATTAAGCAATATTACAGTTGAAGGATTTCATACTTACAGAAAATATTCATGATAATAAGGGAAGATTTTAGAGAAGCTGTTGTACTAGAGAAACTTATACTTTATGGAAGAAAAGGGTTAATATCTAGAGAACAAGCAAAATATCACCATATTTTAAAGTGGCAGATTGTCACTGATAAAAAAAATTCTAGCAAAACCAAAAGTTTCCTTTGCCTCCAATTATTTTTTTTTTGGTTTTGTTTTAANCACCGATAAAAAAATCAAAATTCTAACAAAACCAAAAGTTTTCTTTGCCTTCAAAGAAAAGTTTTCTTTGCCTCTTTGGCTTTGTTTGAAAAAAAAAAAAGACATTCTTGTAGATAATCACAGAATCGTTTAGGTTGGAAGAAACCTAACAGACCGTCTTAGCCCATAGCCATGGGCAGGGACACGTTTCACTTGACAAGGTTGCTCAGAGCCCCATCCAACCTGGCCTTCAACACTTCCAACGATGGGACCTCCACAACTTCTCCAGGCATTCTCTTCCAGTGACTCACCACCTAAGTAATATTATAAAGAGAAATTATTTCTAAATCAAGTAATATTTTGAGAATTGGAGTTGGGGTTTTTTTTTTGGTTTATATTGGTTTGTGGGTTTGTTTGTGGGCTATTTTTAATTTTTTTTTTTAGGAAGGAGTATGCAATAATTAGCTTAGGAGTTGAGAAACAACTACTAACTTAAGGAAAAATGTGGGAAGAGCTGAATTTCTAGATAACCAAAAACTAATATTAAAAGAATTATTTTCTGGTTTATACATGAGTGACAGAATAGGAAGAATAGAAGGAAATTAGACAATTCACTTTCTTGCTCCTTCGGTGAAGAGCAGCCAAACATATTATATTGAATATAAAGAAAAGCCTAAAAAAAATTAGCTCTAGGATAAGCTTTCATGAGTTGTTAAATGTATTAGTTCATTCGAGACAATTTACAAATCCACAGGCTCCTTTCTTCCCAGAAGTGCTTTTCCTTCCTTGACTCTCAAGTTCCTGCTATTCTGCTAAATTTACAGCTGAAACTCCAGGCAATGTGGAAGTCTCCAAGGCAGCTGCAGTTGTTTCCATAATTCTCAACACAAGAACCACCCGAGGTCAGAAGCTGCTTTGATCTTCTTGATTCCAAGGAAACACAATGCCACCTGAGCAGAAGGAAGAAGTGACAGAGAAAGTACAGGAAACTACCAGGGGACTGATCAGTTTCAACTATAAGGGGTTTTAATGGACTACTTGTGGTATTTTTGTATGAGGATTTCAAACAAAATTTCATTTTATGAGCATTAAAAGTGCATCTGAAACTATATGTGTGTTTCTTTGATATTGTAAATGGGTTTTAGGGGAAAAAACCCAAATGTTCTCTGTGAGGTAGGAGGTAAAGAGGGAGAAACAACACATAAACTGTAATTTTGGAGAATTTTGCATCTCTGGAAATGTGACATGTACAAAAATTATTATTATTACTCCAGTATTCTCCCATTACATAAGCCAGAATAGTCCTGAGAATTTGACTAAGAAAGGGGGAATCAGTCCTCTGGAGGACAGGGAGGAACATCTTCCCATACTTTCTTACCCACTCAAATGGTGAAAGCAGCATGGACTTAGAACAGTGAACCATCCCAGGACCCCTATCCCTAAGCATTTTTACTTTAAGCTTCCAGGTAACCTGAAAGTCTAATTCAGAGGGATGCCAAACTCTACCCCTGTGGTGTGGGATATTTTATTTTTCTTATCCTGACACTATCAGTATTCTCTCTTTTCTGGATAAGCCTGTGGTAGGAAAACAGTTACTTGATGCATCATGAGTTAACTAAAATAATCTTCAATTTTTCTACTGCAAGCCTTTTCAAAGCTCACTGCCCCTAATTGATTTATTGATTTATTCATAATGAGAAAACAGTGTGCATAAAGCAGATGCTAAACATAACGAGCCATAACTTTAAATCCAAATGGGATCAGTAGCATGGCTAACAGAAAATTATTGCTGTAATTTATTAAGATTTTAAAGGTGCCATGGTGGTAGGAATTGGTTCTTTTGTTAATAAACTCTGCAGTGCATGAAAATAACAGGGGCATCTTCTTTCTCTAAAGGATTCTACAGTGGCAGAAGGAAGGAGGGGTTTGGTGGGGTTTTTTTGTTCGTTATTTGTTTCTTTTTTTTGGTGGGGGGAGAGGTAGAATTGGGTTGTTTTGGAAAGGAATGAGAGCAATGAAGCCCTTGCATGGCTTACTATTCTCAAAAGAAATCACTAAAACTTTTGACAATAAACACTGTGGTACAAGAGAAATTCAGTGCAGTGGGACTGCCCTGCTGAGCATATCCTGCTTCAGGATCTCTCCTGGTTGTACTTAGAGCACATGAAACTGGATTTCTTCAGTAGTCACATCAGCCTATTCTGTACGATAAAAAAAAAAAAAAAATCTCTCAAGCATAGTATTTTCTATTCAGGGAGATTATATTTTTTCCTTCTGTGTATTAAAAAATCAAACAAAAAATACCTGGTTTGATTAGTGAGGGGTCTAACCTCCCAAGAGTGAAGTTCAGAAGGACTTGGATGCAGCCATTCATTTGACCTTAATAAAGGGACTAGATAGAGACCAGGACACAGCTGATTTCCATTTAATAATAGGAGTCAAAGCTATGAGGTTTCTTTTGGCTCATTTTTAATTCTACTGACTTTTTAATCAAAATAAACAAAGAAATTCCACTAACTCCTTTTCCTCCTCAGTCATTGCACAAAAGAGAATAAAAGCAGGCTATGCTGTAGCAAAACTCTCCTGAAAAGTAGCACATACAGAGATGTGGAAACCCTCGGACTGCTGGCAGATGGAAACATTGAACTGAGCTGGGGCTGGCAGCCTGGGCTCGGGCTGTAAAACCTGAAATGCTCCTACAATGCTGAACCAAGGTTAGAGAGGGTAAGCTGCTCACTTTTATTCTTTCTTTCTGGCCGTATTATTCTTTCTGTATTTATTTATTTATTTTATTGCAGCATAAACAAGTAAAGTCGGTGCTCGACTCTTTTCCCCATCTTCTACAGGAAATTCTAATGACAGACACAGAGATCCTGGTTCTTTCTCCTCACATCAAGCATTCATTGACTGCTGTAGAAATACAGCTGTGCCTTTGAAACTCACAGCTAGTGTAATTCTAAGATGAAATTTAAACAGATCTGCGCTTTACTGGCTATGGTGAATCTCTTGATACTTTCAGAAAAACACAGATATATCAAAGAGCATTCTTACAAAACTTGGTATTCAGCATCATTTAATTTTAACTGCAGGAACATTATGATTTGGAATATCTGTAGCACTTGCCTCATAGTCAAGTCCTTGATAAGTGTTTAGACTTTTGGCAGCATTTGACCTGTTTTTTAAAACCATATGTATAAACAACTTTATGAAGAGAAGGCCTATTCAGCCAAAAAAAAAAAAAAAAAAGAAAAAAAGAAAATTAAAGCAGGACAAGGAACAAAAAAGAGAGAAAGTGACAAAAAAAAAAAAGTACCCTAAATAAAGGAAGTTACAGTGACTGTAGTTTGCATATTATGTAATAGAGACCTGTATAGAATAAAAGTGTTTAAAATTTATCTGTAGAGATTTTTGCACCAATAAGAGCAATAATTATTGAAAAATAAGAAAAAAAGGGTTCCGTCTGTCTTTAAAAGAATAGCTCCCATTTTCTTAGCCTAGAAGAAAGAAATTTTTTACCTCTAGAGGCAAGAGGTATGTCTGTCCATGGTTGCGAAACGAACTCTGAAGTATATTTGCAAAATAAAATTTTCAGACTGGCATTTAGCCATCGACTTGCTGTGGCTACCATCTCTCTTGAAATGCTGCTTTGACAGAGACACTGAGATCCTGAGCAATTTTGGTAGGGCCTTTATATATCACGGTGTATTTAAGGAAAACTTGTTCAAGCATTGAAAAAAGGTAAAAGAAAAGTACTTGCAAACTGAATATTTACACAACACAGTCTTGTAAACTTTTTACTACATGTATCATGTATTTCCATAACAATAAAAAAATAATCTTCATTTTCTTCACACCCCCCTCCCATGAATAAGTTCAGTGTGGATGCAGTAGTATTTCAACTCTAAGAGTGTCATATGTCAAAGAGAAAAAAGCTATAATTCAGTATGGATTTTGGAAAGCACGTAGCAGAGGTCAGATATATTGGCTATTAAATGGAAGAGGTAAAACAAAGTAAAAAATGCTTAGTTCTGTAGAAAGCTCAACATGCATAGAAATGTGGAATATTGGGATTAGAAACAACAGGTGATACTGGCTTCAGTTTAGGCACCACCCTCCCACCACCAAAGGCAGTTTAAACTCCTCTACAACATATAAATTATGTTTTTAACAGATACAGTGCTCTGTAGCTTCAACCAATGTTGTCTGAACAGCATGAGTACATGAAAGTTTGAATCATCTGAGACAGGAATAACAATCATTCTCTACCATATAAATGTAAAAAATTAGACATGACCTGAGGACAAGGTTAGAAAGAGTGCTTTGAAAAGCTAGAAATTAACTCAAATTTCCTCAATATAAGTCTAGCACCTTAATTGCAATAGGATAAGTCTTGGAGCTCTACCTTCTAATTAGAGCAAAGTTCTACAGAAACTAAAACATTCTTTAGTTTTTTTTCTTTCCAGTAGAAGAGTTTTACAGTACTATGAAAAAAGTTAAAGATACTTTAGGATATCCTGGCCATTCAGGTTTTATCTTGTCAAAGGAGGATGCCACTGAAAGATCTCAGGGAATACTGTATAGGAAGAAATGTAATTATAAGAATGGGAACACATCATATGTTCTTGGGGTAATGAGACAGACTGACTTTAATGTTATTATCTATTATTTGCAACTGACTCAAGGCTTTATACTACCTCAGCTGACTGACATAATTGGGATCCTGTGTTCTCTATATGAAAATACATTTCTTCACATCACTGAAGCTGCAAGAAGCGGGGGAGTAACATATAACACCTTTGGGCTCAAAGGAAGAAACAACAGGCTGGGATTTGAGTTGGTACTTTTAAAGCTGGTTACTTCCTCCAACACTGCATTAATTTGAACAGAAAACACAGATGAATTGAGATCATTAAATTCTCTTTTACTGATAACATTCCACCGACTACTGCTAGAATATGATAATCTGAGGGTAAGGCAGATTTCCTATCATTATTGCAGAAGGCAGATATTCAGTTTTTCTGTACATAAGGGAAGATAATGTAGTTGTATGGCAGTATGACTTTTACGTAGCTAAAATATTTAAAATAGAATCAAATGTCTAAAACTATGCCTTTATGTTTTATTTGTACTGTATTAATCTTTTGCCTAATCAAACTTCTCATTTTCTTCATACCTTTCTTTTTCTTTTTATCCAGTGCTAACATAATATATGCCAGAACATCTAGACAACTAATTTAGTACCTGAAATCATTCCTCCGCAATCTTAGGTCAATACCTAACAGAGAAAGAGGGAAGTACCCATCCCTCCATTTCCACCTCACCCCTAATTGTATCAAAATAAAATGGGACACCAGTATTGTGATAAACACTAAGATATCTATCATGAGAGGAGAGAGAGGTTTGTACATTTTCAGCTCTTACACTAGTCTGCCTGTACCCAGATGCACAAAATTTGATTATCTTTATCTGATCATGCATAAAATACATTTTGTACAAGACCTGAAATTATCCAATGCTATTAAAATTATTTTGTGAGAAATATATGAATGTCAATTACTGAATCCTTATAGCAAAGAATTTCACACTCTCTGATTAAATGCTGCAAACTTTTCCTTGCTTCCTAGTTATAAAAAAATATGCCTATTATTATTTACTGGTCTACTTACATTTATAGAAAATTACTTTCTTAGCTCAGAAAACACAACCACGAATGAAAGAGGGCACACCCACCTATAAACTGGATGCTAACTGACTCTAGATGGCATATTTGCTAAGGCAGGTGACCCTGAGTTTTCTCAGTGTTACCAACCATAAAAAATCTGTTAGTACTTAATGTAAAATAAACACAATTATTTCAAAGTTAATTACATTTAAAAAAAAAAAAATGGAGCATTCTTTGCTTTTGTTCATGAAGACATTTTTTGCTACTTTAGGTTTCAGTTCTGACTTCTTTCAAAATATTCAATTTTAACGGAGATGCTCCACCATTAAATATGAGAAAAATCATGACTTATCAAACCATGAAAATTTTTAAATTCCATCCTCAAATGGGCTGTACACAGCAGAACATAGGTATTATGTTAATAATACTAGAATTTAATCTGGCTACTGCCCTAACAGACAGCAAAAAATGTTTCTATAAATATGTTAACAACAAAGGGAGGGCTAAGGAGACTCTCCATCCTTTATTGGAAGGGGCAGGCAGGAAATAGTGGCAAAGAATGAGGAAAAAGAAGAGATAATACCTTCTTTTCCAACCTCTGTTCATCTCCTCCTGCAAAATGTTTTATTTTTTTGTTCTGTCTTTTAGAGTAAGTTGTGCTTTTGGTTTTAGATAAGAAAATTGGAGTAAAATTTTCTGTGGAGGTAGGGCATGCCTGGGACATACCAGGTCATATTTAGAGCTAACTTAGAATCATAGAATCATAGAATAGTTTGGGTTGGAAGGGACTTTAAAGATCATGTAGTTCCAACTCCCCTGCCATGGGCAGGGACACCTTCCACTAGAGTAAGCTGCTCAAAGCTTTGAGCCTTGCACTTTTGCCTTGCACCTCCAAGGAGGGAGAATCACCAACTTTCCTGGGCAACCTGTGCCAATGTTTCACCACCATCATAGTGAAAATAATTTTCCTAATATCTAATATAAACCTGCTTTCAGTTTAAAGCCATTCCCCTTGTCCTATCACTTCATATTGTAAAATGTCCCTCTCCAGTTTCCTTTTAGACTCCCTTTGGATTCTGGAAAGCAGCTCTAAGGTCTGATGGAGCCTTCTCTTTTCCAGATTGAACTATCCCAACTCTCTCAACCTGTCTGTATAGGAGATAGTCTCTAGCCCTTGGATCACATTTGTCACCCTCCTCTGGACTATCTTTAGCAGATCTATGTTTTTCTTAAGTTTGGGACCTCAGAGGTGGACACAGCACTCCAAGGTCTCACAAGAGCGGAGTTGAGCGGTAGAGTCACCTTCCTTGACCTGCTGCCCACACTTCTGATGCAGCCTGGGATATGGTTGGATTTTTGGGCTGTAAGCAGACATTGCCCAATTGCCCAATCATGTTCTTCTCCACAGGGTTAGTCTCAATCCACTTAAAGTGGTTCTATTTTTTTTTTTTCTTTTAATTCTGGTAACCCTGCCATATTACATATTTTCTTGCAAGATGGAAGGCACAATATCAATTTCTTAGCAAATTCACTGCTGAGATCTTCTTTACCCAATGATGTGAATCAGTTTATGCTTTTCAGCAGATGCAGTTACTAATTGCAGGTTTGAAACAGAGAATATCAATAAACCATCTAAGGGTAATTAAGGGCCAATGCAGTCAGCCTCCACAAAATAAAGTATGAAAAAATTCTTAGATTAGTATGGAAGTAGTTTCTTCTCTGCCTAAACAATAATTATGTTGACAATATTGCCCACTTCTAAGATTCAGCAAAATGTATCAGCAAACAGATGTCATCAGAAAGGGCACTTGAGTGCACTCTATAATTATGCCCTTGGACAAATCATGCTTCTCTTAAAAGCCTACCTTATTTATCTCGGAGGTCATGCTAATGGATACCTAATATTACTGTAGATATTGTACTTGATACAGTGGACATTATCATGAGAAAAATATCTCTGGACAGGGGACCTCATACGACATCTGCCCTTCCATCTGTGATGTTTGCCAGGACTTCTGGCTATGGTAGGCTGACTAAAGTGCTGCTCCAAACTAGAGAAGCACTATCATAGTCTTTAGACTCTATTGCCTGGATCTTGGGAATGTGGGATAAGCTACAAAGAACAATTTAAGAGGTTACTTAAGAGATAATGATAATTAAAAATAAATAAAAAAAATGCTAACTTGTCATATATCTATGTTAATGAATAAATAAATCCAGGACTGGTGGATGAATAATGCTCAGATCATCAGTAAGTTGAGAGTACTTGGAAGGTAACACAACTCAACAAAGCAATAAGTCATAGTACTGATAGAATCTTTACAATCCATGAGGAAATGCCACTAAAAGGTGCTAGCAAATGCAACCATGAGTTCAAGAAAACATTTCCTTCAGTATCATAGTCTCAAAGCATATGACCCCAACAGTTTTCCTCAGTATTTGCAAATTATGACTTAAAAATTTTGCAAGAGAAAAAGTTATTAAGGTCTATCTTTCACGATCAAGTCTTCTCTGGACCAGTCAAAGACTATCCCAAGGTATTTTTGCTTCTTGCATCATGAAATGCTTTGTTTTATAGTAATTTCAGCCTTGAATTGCATTCTCCTTTGGGTTAATGAAAAATGTCTCTTGAAGCTTTTACTAAGTTTCTCTAAGAAACTGTAGGATTTTGTACACTGTATGTTCCCATACCTTCTCCAAAGATGAATTGTGTTACTGGCTTTTTTATGGCAGCATTGAGTTAATTGATTCTAGCTAAACAATAAATTCTAGTCTTTGGTGACTATAGACAATTTCTAAGGAACATGGAAACCATCCCTGCAATGGTTATTATTTCTAACCACGTTTCAAATGGCATCTGATGCCATAAAGAATCTGTAGAGTCAGTGCAAGCAATCACAGAAAGCCAAGCTCAGCACAGCACGTCAGTGGTTTAAGAAACTCTCAGTTAATTATTTTTTCCTGCATATATTTTCCTAAATGCCTTATGAACCACACCTTAGAACAGTCAGAAATGACGCCTTAGTGACTGTCCTCCTCCAACAAGAAGGTAACACCAGGGGGATTTACTCTATATTGCAGACAATTTTACTTATTTTTTTAATGTAGTTGTAGAAAACAAATGTGTTTCTTATACATCAAAGGACGTCTTTTTCAAGGTGCTCTCACAGAGTTTAAAGCAAGTTATTTTGGTTACAAAATAATGTAAAATAATGTAAATAATAATGCATATATTACAGCATTTAAATATAGCTGTTGAAATTGTGTAACTTTCTTTTTTAAACTGTATCACTGAGAATAAAGGCAGGATTTCCATTCACATATGAAAGTGGCTTAACCTTACACCCTTTGTCTGTCCACTGAGATTTCTATGTCAGACAGGAGGACTGCTAAATTTAAGTAATATTGTGAGTCACTTTACAGTTGAATAGTTAAAGTACAAACAAGCTAACAAATTAATTTTCTGTTATGAGTTACTGGACAGTTTAGTAGTATTACAGGATACTCAGTCACTCTGTGGCAAGAAAGGAAAATTACATAAGCTATATTTATAAAATGACATATCTACTGGAGTAAAATTAATTTAATACTATCTAACTTAATAAAATACAGCCAGGTTATTTCCAAAGACTAAAATAAGTGCTAAGAAAGAATTTTATTTGGTTGTATTTCTACAATATTGCCACAAAACATAGATTATTAATAAATAAACAAAAGCAGTTTCACAGAAATGTACAAAATATGTATAAACAAAAATTATTCTTAGCTATTGAAAGTCTCCATTATGCTCATCATGAGAGTAAATTTTCACAAGTGAAGTTATGCATAATATTTTCTCTCAGTTTATTGCATAGTTTAACTGGAGGGTATTCTGCACACCATCATTTCTTCTCAATAAATGTATTTGCATTAAATTTTTAGAAAAATTAATCCAATTTTTTTTTTTTTTAGTTTTTAGCTATACTCTTCCCATTTTCTTTAATCATATTAGAAATTCATATTAAAAAGGTTACATCTTAGCTGAACTAACCATTTTCCTGCTAATGACTATTTGAACTGTTTTTCAGTAAAACTGAACCATTTTTTTGTGGAAATCATTGTATATTATTGAAGTACTAGAAGGAAACTGAAACAATATTGCATTTTAACAACTGATAGTAAATGAACAATACATTTTGTAGTACTAAGAGCAGAGTCTTGCAAACATCTTGTACTAGGAACAACTGTTGTGGAGAACATTGTATAATGCTATAGTCACGTGACACAACATAAACATTTTCTTACCAGACAAATGGCTTATGACTTCCCAAACTCAGTCTCACCTGATGAAGTACTTCATTATCCATGGATCTGATAATGGATCATTTTCCCCATATCAAAGGCTGAGAAGCTGTGCAGTACTTTTTCTTCCCATGAATAATTCACCAAGATACATCTTCTCACATCTGTGTACAAGTTACCTCTACCTATATATTCCATCTCTGCATGGTTCTTCCTACCTTTGTGTCATAATATTCTTCTAGCTATTCTCCTTGGTTCATTCCTGCTGACTTCTTTCTGCATGATAAGATGTTTTTTACTCCCCATCTACTCCATAGCTAATCAGCTTTTAGTGTCCTAGCCTTTGGGAAAGCTGTCCTTCCTTTACCAGTCCCTGCCTGGAAACTTTAGGTAATTTTCAGCCTTCCTGACATTGTTCCAGCAACTGTCTTCCCATCTTCTATTCTATCTGAATAATTCTTATAACTCTCAAAATTTTTTCCGTCACTTTGGTGAGGAATATTATGGTTCTATGAAAGGTTTAGTGACTCTATACTCAGCTTTTTAAAGACCATTCAGAAAAGAAATCACAGAATTACAAAATCACGGAATATTCTGAGTTGCAATCCAGAGTAATAATCTCCAATGATGTTTTTATCTCTGGATCAAAATCTAGTTATGGATTGAATCTGAACAACCATATTGAAATACAAATAAAAGAAAATTTTCATTGAAATGTGAAATCTCTAGTTAATCCAAGCTAACCGTTCAGTTATCAATGTTACAAGAAAATGTTAGGAGGTATATTTGTCTTTCTGTACATGAATAAAAGTTAGACCACTATGTTAAAGAAGAAAGGGAATGAAATTCTGAAACCAAAGGACAGAGATGATGAGCTGCTCCCAGAGGGAGAAATGTTCAATGAAAAATGAAATGGAAAAATCCCAAAATTTTTCAATGGTATCATCAATGGCACTGAGATGAAAGTGCTTGCAGTGGAATGGACCAAAAGTTGCCCAAATTATTGCCACTGAAATCCAAAAATCCGGGTAAAAAGGGAAACAAAGAGACAATACCAAAACAGCATAAATTAAATGAAAAAAAAAAAAAATCCTGACATGAACTGAAAACATGAAATGTGAGTGGGAAGACACAAAGTGCAGGAATATGGACTGAAGCTTGCCCAAATGATCCTCATTGAATTAGCAAGATTTCTTTCCCTTTTCTGTAGTAGTAAAAGAAAGATATGAAGTTTCACTTTTTTAATGAAGAAATTCAGATTTACACAGTTTCAGATAAAATGTGGGCTTGTAAATACACATTCTATGTTTCTATGAAGGGTCTGTGGTGCACATACAAAAATGAGGCTCTGAGTGATGATTTTAATGCCCAGACTCATTTAATTTGAGATCATAAATAAATTTTGAAAGTGTCTCACTCCACAGATCTAAATTTTCAGCAATTTTTAATTTAAGGACACTACTAAAATTTGGTGCCATAGTGAATCTACTTGCAGCTTTTAGATAGAATTTCCTCCTGTTATGTGATCTTCATAATTCTTCCTTTTGAACTTTGTCATTTTTCCGTTTGTATCCAATCACACATTTGCATATAGCCTAATCTGCATTGATGAACCAATATATTTTCTTATGTTTTTATAAGAGTAACAAGGACTTTGTAAAATGTAGTCTTTGTGAAAGAGCATGAGAAGAATGTCTCTGACAAATATAAGGAGCCAAATGCAATCAAATCCAGGACTTGATTATAAAAATTAAGCACCATCTCTTCATTTTATCATAGCCTAAATTTTACAGATTTCGTTTAATTCAGCCTGTTGTTAGGACAAGAAAGGATCAGACTTGTAGAATCAGTGTCTCCATTTCTCTCTCATGTGACAGAAAGATCCTAGTTTATGGTCATGAAGAGCCACAATGTAAGCTGTTCAAGCTCATAAGTTCTGAATGTTATGTGTTAGCCCTTTTCACCGTGCTTTGTTTTATACTGCTCTTCTGCAAATTTCTAGCTTCAAGTAATGAAAAAGATCTGTAATTTGTTATAATTTCAGTTCTTGAATTTAATTGATAGTCCCAAACCATAATAACATATGACTGATGCATGAGAATGAGGCACCACAATAGCAGGTTTTCTTCTGGAAGCACTCATTGCCAGCAAATATCAATGTCTTGCTAACTACAGGAATAATGTAAATAGAGTCTGCCTGGCACAAATGTTATGTATGAAATTAGCATAGTTTAAAATTCACATACAAATACAGAAGCAGACTTCTGTGTATTTATTCTGCTGTGCTTCTGGAGGGAGCATATTTCCCTCAAACCTGAGCAACAATTAACAGCTGATGGCCTGGCCACATTTTACTCACATTTTTACTTTACACACAACTGTTTAGTGTACACAAGAAATCAGAACCTTCAACACTTAGGACCAACAGGAGCATATACTAGTCTCTCTTCTGTCAATCATAGCAGCAATTCTAGTAGATAAGCTTTTCAGATGGAAAAATTTAAAAGATGAGGAAGAAAACGTACATGCAAAATCCATCATCTACAAAAGGGATATATGCAAATTCCCTTTCTCTCAAAAGGTGAAAAAAGCAAAAGATATAAGTTTCAGCTTTTTCCAGCTGACAGATGCAATGAATAGCCTAGCTGTTTACAAAGAAATGTTGAAACACCAGGAAACCCTCTAAGCAAAGTCCTCTCAGTTTTTTCTTGTTCATTACTGGATGTCCTCAGTGCTGCAGAATTTACAAACAAATACTGTTCGTCACAGAAAAGGATATTTCTATTTCTTTATTCAGAAAATGATCTGACAACATTTTTTTTTTTCATCAAGAAAGGCTCTTGGTTTTCTTTGCTTTCAATATGGGTTTACTTTATACCCCACAGATCTCCTAGAATTTCTTCAAGGTGCTATCAACATCTGCTGTAAGAAACCAGTGATTGGAAGAAAACTTTCTCTGGTGTGATGGCTACAAGAGATCTTGTGAATATATTACCAACTAGAGGTATGAGAAAGGAATGAAAAG
>VZTB01020382.1:168506-179535 GCA_013397245.1 Thryothorus ludovicianus
AAAAAAATCTCCATTCTTTGTCTTTTCCCATTCCTTTTATAATTTTTGTTTGTTGTTTTGGTTTGGTTTGGGGTTTTTCATTACAAAGGTCTTCATAAAGACCAGAGGTCTTCACAATTGCAACCAGAGATGCATTGATTCTGAAACTGCCTAGTACATTACATCTTTGCTGAAACAGAAAATTCCTGGTTTCCCTCTCTAAAAAACAGAATAGAACTTCAAGCTGTTTGTGTTCATGCTGGAGTAAACTATTAAGGACATACTTTATAAAATATACTCTAAAAAGTGGTGTTTTCAATCCATGACAAACTTAGATTTCTTTTACTTGGTATACTTAACATTATTTTAAAAATTACTTTTGAAAAACAAAATAATTTTGTTTTTAAATCCATTTTTCTTAGATTAACAGCAAAATATCGTCCTCTCAAATTAAAAAAAAAAAATGTTAAATTTAATATTTCTTTTCACTTAATCTGGCAGAGTAATACTATTATTAATTTTTGTTATTCCTTTGTAATGTATTAAAAATAAAAACAAGAACAGAAGAGGTTTACAGGATGGCTTTCTGGGTGGCAGACTGGTTATAATTCATTTTAACATGGAACTTGTATAGATTTTTCAAGAAATGAGTTAATGGTGTGGAAGAGCACTGAGTATACAAGGTAGACAGGGCAGATAATAAATCACTAAGTTTATCTTTAGAAATTAGTTATGTTGCCTCAGAAACCATTGTAAATATGGTTTCCCTATTCTTCCAGACAGTTTGTAATACATCACTGTGGAATAGGTTATGTACTACCCAGATAACAACAAGAAGACAAGAAAATTATGCCCTTCTATTTTTTACATACATGGGGCTATTGTAAAATAGCAAGCAGATGATTTTACTGGTATTATTGATTTGTTTTTATTGTAGCATTACAAAACACAAGAGATCTTAAAAAGCTACATCCCTATTGCCAGGAGCTCATCATTAAGTACACAGTGCTATCTTATATTTCTTTTCCTCAGATAAGTCAGACCTCTCCATAAACCATGTTGTAATAGATTATTATTTCATACCCAGAAGGAGTTCCCATGCCTTTTCATGATACAAAATCATAAACCATGGGAAGAGTGATGTAATTCTCCAAGCAGTCTGGCCATGTCATTTCCTTCTCTGTTTACTTGCAGGTTCAAAGTTTACTCCTCTGCAAAACTAGTCAACTTTTGCTCACTTACGAAATGTAATATCAAGCCAGGTTTAAGATCCTACACAGGGTTGTATCTTCAGCTGGGGTTTCTATAAGGATTGCAATGCAAAAGTAGCCCTAAAAACCAAGCTGGCTTCATATAGACTGCAACAGACATTGTACTGTACATGAAAGTACAGTTAGATATGTATGGAATCAATTAGAAGAACTGGTTTCCTTGTAAATCATTCCCAATATGCTTTATAGGAGGCTGGTTTTTATCAGAATTTTTTAATGTTTTATTTTGTTTGTTTTTTTTGTTCTTCCCCTCAAGAACCAGCTTATTTTCTTCTCTATTTTCTCCCAGTCTCCAAATTGTGTTGACATGAATCTCCAAAAAGAACTGTCTCAAATTAACTATTCTAGAGATAATCTGACTTGTCCTGGAATAGTTATCATTCTTCAAGGCTACATAGCACAGGCTATATGAAATCCTCCTACTCCCTACAAATGTATGTGGGCACCCCAATATCAGCTGGAACCTACGTTCCCTGTAAATCCATTTCCTCTGATGGACTGGGCAGACAAGCTACCACTGTTTGTTACAATAAAAGGGAATTTCTTCAATATCAGGACTTGTGCCTGAAAGTGAGCTCATCACTCATAGAAAGTCTGCTTTGATTGAAACTGTCTCCTACTATTTATCTCCTATTTCAGGTCTTGCTTTGTCTCTAATGTTTGTGATATTCCTCTGCAAGATACCCTACAAATATGTTGCTGGTATTTGTAGAACATCTTGTCATCCTCAGTGACAACTCTTTTTACAAGTTAATGACTACTTTAAAAAGTGAAAACAAGGATCCTTTGGAGGGAAAAGTGTTATCTTTTCCAGCTCATGAATAAAGCACCAGGAGACATCAATCAGTCAGTCCCCAGATGAAGAATATTGTGCTTCCCTAAAGTGAAAAATTTACTTTTGGGAACATTAACAAATTTTACCATAAATTTGCACAGTACTTTAGCAGTGAAAAGTTAAGTCTGAAAACTAAAATGGCAGAAGCTCCTCTGCAATTTTACTTCAAATAGAAAGCATCAGCATTTGAAATGAATTTTAAAAAAAGGCAGACTCTGGATATATTCTTTCTATTCATTGTGACACTGGAGGAATTAGTATTAGAGCAAGAATTGAGATCGACAGACAGTTGGTAGAGTTAGCTCCTCTTAATACATTACATTATCAACAGCTTTATTCTAATACAAATTATCATTATTATTATTAGTTGCATTCACCACCACAAGAATTTATACCAAGTAGTGGTAGAAAAGCTGTCTGTGGATATATTTGCACATACATTTACAGTTTATGTTCAGTTTTTATAAATACACAAAACATAAAGTGGTTTTTCAGGACCTAAACTATTCAAAGCTCTTTACAGTATTCAGTTCTTACCCATGAACTTTGCTAGGCAGCTACAATGTGTAGATTGGAATATTTTTCTCTGTAACCTCTGATGAGTCCACATGCTCTCAAGTCATATGCTCTCCACTGCTCCCCAGAAGGGGCCAAATCAAAAATTTCATGGACAAGCTAGAGGAACTAATTTTGAAAAAAACCTGATTGAATTAAAATTAAATAATAAAATAAAAATTAATAAGAATCAACAATTTTTTCCTACAGTAAATTGTGAATCTTGCATAATCACAACACAAAAGCATACAGATGGACTCTTGTTCCCATTTTACAGCCATCCTTCAAAACTCCAGAAGCCTTTCTAACTTTCCCATGGCCCACAGCGTGTCTCACAGAAGTACTGCTGAGATTTTTTAAACCACCACCACAGGCTTACAGAAGCGCTAAATAAATGTGTGTAGGAAGCATATGTTTATTCTTATATCACCCTTAATTATAATTCATTTTTCATAATCATAAATGCTAACTATGTATTTTTCTTTACTTTAAAAAAGTCCATATTATTTGCGCTAAGTGAAAAAGTCACTGCTGCTGTTATCATCCCTGATTTCTTTATTATGTTACACTAATAAAATTAAATTGCTCGAGGAATTTTTTTGCTTAAATCCTTTTTTAACGCAATAATTACATAGGTCAAAATAATTACCTAAATAATTGGTTGTATAAATGTAGGTTTTAATAAGATATAAGGATATGTACTCTTGGCTTGGAATTGAATAAAAACTGGTACTGTCTGATAGTTTTTGAAGTTTTTTGGGAAAAAAAATGTCTCTGAAGGTTTGTTTCAGATTTTAAACTTTGTCCTATCACAGCAGCTTGTTATGGTGAGTGCAACCATTGGAAAATTCTTCAGCACATAAGTTCTGGACCAGGGGTTATGCTGAATTCTGCATTGCTACCAACTACATTGATCCACTGCAAACCACTGGTTTTAAAAGTAAAGACCAAAGTGTTCTTAGCTATTATATAAATTAAAATATAATCTACTGTGGTTTACATAGAAAAATAAACCAAAAATTGGTTAGTTTGAAACTCAGGGGAACACATATACAGCTACTATTATGCTGTCTCCAGAGTCAAAATATCCAGTTCTTAGACTTCTGAAAAATATATTAATATAGACAACCTGAGGAGCAAGTAAACTATGTAGATGGTATAGTGTCTATATCATTAACAGAAAATATTTAGGGACAAGAATAATATCCCCCTAAAAAAAAAAAAGGATTGTTTAAATTATTGTATCTTGTGTCTTTCATTAAGCTATTTCATTAACTCGTGTGTATCCATAAACCCACAAAATTAATAATAAACAATTATGAAATCTAATAATTAAGAAAGTGTTCTCAGTTATCTTTCCTTCTTCCCCTCATTCTCTCCTTTCTCTTTTCATAAAGCTTAAAGCTGCATAATCTTTCTTCCTGTATAATTTTCTAATTAAAGACCAGTAAGGGAGCAGAGCAAATAACTCAGCTGCCTTATTTTTAGAGAATTATGATGGAAGCTTGTACTTGGGTTAGTGATGTGGCCTCTGTAGATAAAGACACAAATCAATTTCTAAGGCTGTCAACACTTTTCTTGAGTGTTAAATTCATTTTTTGAGTACTGTTAAATTATTAAATACTCATTTAAAAAGTAAATATGCTTCCTGTGTTTTGGATAATGATTATAAGAGTCTATTTCACATAAACCAGAGAGGATAAATGTGACTATAAACAATTGATAGGGAGTGAACTTCCTGGAGACACCTTTATTTTTCATGACTAATTCAGCAGTTTATCTACTATTATTATTTGCAGTGTGAGGACACAGTGTCAGAAACAATGTCAAATTGCAAACCACATTTTGTGACTCTTGCTTCTTTTTTCATCACCGAAGGAACAACTGTTCAGCTTGGGAGAAAAAGGGGCAGTGAAGGACTAGGCTTTGAAAATCAGTGTACTTTGTAGATACAGAAGGCAGAGCTAGAACCTACCTGCCCAGAGGAGGTTCTGGCTCTTCTCATGCCTGGCATTCAGCAAAAACTATTGGAAACTTGTTTCAAACATATCTAAGACAGAAGAGATCTAGCTAAATTCTTTCAGAGATTCCAGTGAGGGCCAGGTACCCTGGCTGTCCTGAAGATCTGGCAGCTGCCCGTGTCCAGCTGTGAGAGTGGAGAGAGAGAAGGCAGCTCTGCAGGAGCCTCTGCCAGCACAGACCTTCCTTCCCCACCAGACCCTCAGCCTGCCCTCGCCCTGTGATGGATCTCGCTGGCACAGACCCTGGCACAGACCTGCAGACAAGTGGTTATTATGCAAAGAAGACAGAGAAAAATGTTTTTTGGAAGAAATTTTTTTTTTTCCTGAAACAAAGGCACAGTTTTGTCAAAAAAGTATTACAGAAAAGAAAGTAAGTGAATAGTACATGCACTAATCAAAGCCTAGGGACAGTTCAGAGCAGCAGTTTAGGCACTGAACTCAAAATTCTGAGCCACAAAGCAGCACAGCTATCTGTCTTCTTCCTTCAATGTCTCTCTTTTCTTGAGCTCTCTCTCGTGTTAATTAATGATCAACATGGAATGAGGTAAATCATTATGTGAAGGAAAAAGAAGATGGAATACTTGTGGGTTTTCCTAAAATCTCTGCATAAGGTAAAGGAGAGAAAGAATGGAATATCCAAGGATTACCTCCCAAAAAGCCAGCCAATGTAACAAAACAAAACTGAAACAAAAGAAAAGAAAACAAAACGAAACAGGTTCTTCCTGATATCAAGTCTAAGTCCACACTACTTCTGTTTAATTTAAAATATCTGTCAGAGTTGTTGCTGCCATCTTAGAAAGAACATTTGGAACAGTTTGGAACACAAGTGGGCATGACACTGAAAATTACTGAAAAAAAATATTAACTTTTCTGTAGAAAGAAACAAGCAAATCTTACAGAATATTTATCAGGGGAAAAAAAGCTATCAGAATTTCAATATATGTCCCAAAAAGCAGCATGATCTCTCTCAGCAGTCTTCTGAGGCTGTGCTTTTTCTGCTCCTTAAGATTTTATGCTTTTTGATATAGGTGTTTATTTATTCCTTTGGAATCTTCAGTCAGGCCAACTCTAGTTTAAAAATGCAGTTTGAATGACTTTGGTATTTATTTCTTATTCTCCTAAATATAAATAGGCAAATTCTTTAACCTTTTTTTTTATTGTGATACAAATGTTAATATGCTATTGAAAAAAACAGAGTTGAGAAATTCATGCAAGCTTCCATCAGTATTTTGAACCTAGATTGCTGTAGATCTTCTCTTTCTCTTCCTGACTCTATTATGGCACACATCTATAAGCATACTATCTTAAAATGGAAACTTAAAATTCAGTATACTGAAATGCCATTTTATCAAATAAAATTTTTTAATTGGAGAAAAATGAAATCTCACTACTGATTGCTGATTGCTGATTTCTATATGTCTATTTGATATGAAGTAATTAGTCAATATTACAGCTACACTTAAGGATTCTATTTGTACTGTTGAATTCATTAATATTTTTTGCCATTGGCTGTTCTGGTATTGACTAAACTCTATAGGCTAACCTAACCTGATAGGCTTTTTTAGTGCATGTGTTTCTTCCCCTCCTTGACTTTTGATAACAAAAACTTTCCCAGAAATGACAGAAGAAACTAATAACTTCTGAAAATACTGGATGCAGACATTGCTGATGCAGAGTTTGCTTATATGGAAGTCCATAGAGTGGATGTTTGGGGAATTAGGTATAAACATAGCAAAGAATTTAACAAATAAAATTAACAAGTTCCAACGACATTATTGTTAAGATATAGAAGTGCCAGAGTATGACAGATAGATTTGTTGGGGTTATTTTCTGAAAGCAATAGAAAGACCCAGAAAAAAAAAAAAAAGAAATTGAACCATTTCACAGCCATAATGAAAGTGATTTATAAAGCTCTTAAGCTATTGTTATATAACAACTGAGAAGGTTAAAATCAAGTAGCATGATTCATGTAATTGCTAATATTACAGCTGAGCAATTTAAGAACACGTGAGAGAGAAAGGAAAAATAACCCTACATTATGCATTGTTCTCCTCCTCATACACATTTCCATTGCCTCAGATCCTACACAGTTCCTATTTGTAAAAACCATACATGGAGAGCTTACACTTATTCATAAAATGATCACTTTGTGATTCACTTAATCCTTCAATATCTTGGCCACGCTGTGGCCAAGAGGGGTAATTTTAATGAAAGATGAGTTAGGCATTTTGCACTGAACCATGTTTCACCCGTGCAAAGGTCAGTTCCTTGGGGCAGCAGAGCAGGGACATTAATATCCTTCATCCTGAATAGTGGCCTTATTCTCATACAACAGGCTGCAGTTCTGTGGACTCTAGGATTTAGAGGCTGGCAGAAAGTCAAAAGACCGAATTCTGCTGCCTTAATCCCAGTACTTCATGTATTAATATATTTCCCAGAAAGCAGCAAGATGAAAAACAAAGGGAAAAAGTCCACACAATAGGGGTTCTTATCACTAAAATTGGAGTGATACAAACATGCCAGCTTTTCTCTATGAAAGGGCAAAATTAGAGTCATACAAATTCCTAATTAAAAGAAAGTTACTATTGTCATGAGGATATAAGAATGGTAAAAGAGGAGAGATTTGCAAAAAAAGAAGTAAATTTTTTTAATTTTGTCTCTGAATATTTTTCCCCTTATTCTCCTCTTCATAGTAGAATACTCTGCATTCCTTTCCTAAGCTTTTCTCAGGATCATTTATATGCATATGATAATGTATTTTCAAATTAAGTCTGACATATGTGAATAGTCAGAAAGACAAAGTGCTTCTGTCAGAAAAAAGTGCATATCAGCTTTGCTATACCAAAAAGTACATGGTCATTGAAATAATGGGCAGTAGCAAAAACAGGTTTTGCACTCCCTTAAATTCAGTAATTATAATCAATAGCCAGAGTCTGCTCAAAGGCAATATAGAAAAAAAATCTCCCTTTTCACTCCTTCCAATTTCTGTAACATTATAGTGCATATCTTCAGCTTGCCTTCAATAGAAGAATTTTTTATTGTGATCAAAAGCCTGGATGATCACCAACAATTTCCTCCTACTGCAAAACTAAGAGAGGGCTTTAACTGATAAACAGTGCAGAAATAACCTCTCATGCATACTTCCAGGTTCTATTACTCCCCGGTCCCAAATTCCCTGGAAGGGTTTTATAGCACTAGAATGTGCCCTTCCTTGTAACTTGTCTTTATAAATGTTATTAAAAATAATAAGTAGCTCTTATCTATGAAATATATATATATCTAAACTAATTTAATTTAAATTATAGGGCCAAGATTCTTTTCTTTGGCAGAGAGAAAAATGTAGAAATGTAGTTGCCTGTGTCAAAGTTGTAACTGTTTGAAATATCCTCATGAATAAATAATTTGTAAGAGCACCAATGAAATCAAAACTTATGTGACAAGAACACTCATTGTAAACTTCAAACATAACCAACATTAAATTATAAAACATGAATCACATTGCTCAGTTTGGTTTGTTTTCCTCCTGCATGAATAAAAAACTTAGACATTTTGGACTGGATATAATATCTGACTTGGAAAAAAATTAGAAATATTTAGGCAGTAGAGCATAGAAAAGACTCAGTATTCATCTGTAAGTAAAGGCAAAGAATGAACTTACCTCTAACACAACCTTTTGTCTTTGCTATAGCAAACTGCCTTTTGCTCACCCTACAAGTTGTTTTCCATCTTATTTCCTCTCTCCTGTGCAGCTGAGGAGGGGGATTGATAGAGCAGCTGGGTGGGCACCTGGCATGCAGCCCCCACACCAGGACAGACCCAAGGCTCAGCTGTGCCAGTCAAACCTTCAGTTACGTGTTGGAAAGCTGCACCCTCAGGTGCTGGAAATAAAAAGGACCTTGCTGATGGTGCAAGGCAATATTGTGTAGGAGCCACAAAGTTTAACTTTGTTTAGAATTGTGTAACAATGTGTAAAAACTACCCAAAAACAATAACATAGGCTAGATTGTCTGTAGACATAGAAATATGAACGAAGTCTATTAGTTGAGGAATTATATTCATTCAAAACTGGATGTACAGTGTTATCACATACACACATAATAATGACCTTGTAATTTAAAAAGGGAAATATTCCTGCATTGATGGATCTGGCCTGGCCATCTATTGCTTGTGATTGTTGTGGGAAACAAAAACTATTGCTAAGTTTCCTGTCAAAGCTAAGAGTCATTTAAAATGCATAAATAAGAGCTGTGTTACAGCTAATTATATGGTTACTCATAAGCAGGAAAACAGATGAGAAATCTCAGAATTAAAGATTCCTTTTGAATAAAAGGAGTCTTTATATTAGTTCAGACTTTAATGGAGTAATGTTACTTTATGAAGAAATGAATCTTGCAAAACTTTACTATTCCAAATTGACTAACCTCTGGAGAACCTTATTTTAAGATCCTATGGCATGTCAAGTCTTACAGTGTGTTAAAAAAAAAAAAAGAAGCTTGTTCCTTTAGAACTGGACTAATCTTGAAGAGTGTAATACTAATTATTTTTACTCATTCTGCTATTCAGGATTATTTCTCATCCTGTGAAACAAACTATCTATTTTTCTATCTTGCCAGATAATTTCTGTCAGTAATTTTCACTGTAGGCTGCTTGCAGAAAATATTCTGTAATCATATCTTGAAAATTATTCTGTTGCAGTTGAAGTAGCAGATAATAGTTCCACAGTGCAGAGAAGAGTTCTTTTCATATCATGACACGAATTACACAATGCAAATTTATCTGTGGAAACTACTATAAGATTTTGAAAATAACACTTAGTAAACCGTGTTATAAAGTTAACATATACATTATAATTTCAATTTTTCCCCATTAGTCAAATAAAATAATGAGATAGATAAACTTCAAAAGATACATTTTAACCATGAGAATAAGCACTATTAAATTCCTCTTTGGGAGTATATAAAGGATTATTCAGAGTTCCACCCTGGTAGCTGAACTGTAACTAAAAAGTGCAAATTGGGAAATTTGGAAAAATTATTCAAAGCATTATTTTGTGCAACTTACTGAATATAAATATAGAAAATTCAAAACCAACTCTAACATATTAAGCCAAGTGGGATTAGTTTTGTATCTAAATGTGAGTGTAAATGCTTAAATCTTTTACCAATATTATTAGCATCAACAGTAAACTGTAAGCAATTTCAATGTCCTGCAAGTGTGAATTCTTTTTCATAATTCTTAAGTTATTGGGTCCAGTGTTACCATCTTCACTGCAGCTGAGAACAGAGCTAAATCCAGATGCTATTAAGATAATGAAGAACAATCTTTTCAATAGCCTGGAGAAATATAAATGACAGATGAAGTGTAGATTAATCACTTAATATGTTACCCAAGGTACTCAATCTTTTACTCATATTTGAGAAGAAATGGCAAAAAAGAAACATCAACAGCTAATAAAATTAAAAATAAATCAAAAAGAAACGTCTCACAGTACTTAAACATTTGTTTTTGACTTTGGGGAGACTTTGAGCAGAAGACAAAGACATAGAAGTATGTCATGTTTAAAGTTAAAATGAAATGGAAAGATGCATGAATTGGATGCAGTCACAGAAAATAGAGATATGAAATGCAAAATGGCTCTCCAAAATTAAATTCTATGACTCACAATACTCTATTTGCAATACGTTTCGCTTGTTTTTTGAGGTGTGACAAGTGAGCAAAGGGAGAGACATTCGAACAAAATTAAGCAACAGTTCTTTCAAACAGCACAGTTATTTTGCCTTAAGGTCTGGACAACCAGCTAAGCTGAGAAGGACAAGAAAACTGTGTCAAAGTTAGGAGTGGGTGGAATGTTTGGGAGGATCTGGTGTACAAACTAGCACTTGTTTCTCCTCCTCCTCCTCCCTGAGTCCAAAGGTGTTGCTAGCTCATCAAACCCTGCCTTGCCCTTAGTCATCCAGCAGAACTTCCAGCCCCTGGAATCCCTTTGATAAATGGGAAGCAGGTGGTGTCTCAAGGATGGCCATTAATCCACTCACAAGATGAAAGTAAATGGAGGGGCTGAGCAAAGCTTTGTAATTACAGATTCACGCACAACCTTCCAGAGGATAGAAGTATCAGCTCTCCCTCCTTTGATGACAGATTAGTTTGAATTGATACAGTATCACTCAGAAATTAATAAACCTGTTGTAGAAAAGTTTAGTCAAACATGCTTGTTCAAAGATGCTTGTTTAGGAACAAAATATGAAAATATGAATCCAACTACTTTCTGTTAACCTTTACTTGTAGATCAATAGACTGGATAACAAAACACCAGTATGGGGATCTTGTCTGTATTAAATATAGTGCAATTTATTTATTTATTTATTTAT
>VZTB01020382.1:191982-240491 GCA_013397245.1 Thryothorus ludovicianus
ATTTGTATGGAGGAAAATCCATACTGATATAAACAAGAGCCATGAGATAATTGAAGTTCTGTGACTCAGTTGTCCCAGTTTAAAGTCCTTGCTGCAGCTGTCATGGGGCTGAGAAGAAGGCTTGCATTCTGAGGTGCTCATCACCATTAACCTTACCCTGCATTGCTAAATTACTCTGTGTAGCAAATACATTTCTCCTTTGTCTCACATCAGTTCCAGCACAGAGATGAATCTAACATTCAAATTCACCCCATTCATTGGACTGACCTAGATTTCATTGCACCCTTAACCCTTCCATTTTAGGTGATATTCCTTTTCCATGAGGTAAAATTACTCATCCATAACTATGGAACAAGCATTAACCTTTTTGGAGGGTTAAAGCCCCCACAGGGCAAGATGTATTGATAACATTTTGAGCTGAATCATGTGTATGTAATATACTGTAATCACTAAATGTTATTTTCCAGATGTTTAAAAATATTATGGACCACACAATAAATTCTGNTAAAAACATTATGGCCCACACAATAAATTCTGCAGTTAAAAAAAAAAAAAGGAAGCAGTGAAGAGAATTGCATTTTTGTGCACCCAAGGTAATGGAATCACCTCTCATTTGAAGTTTTCAAAATATTTTAAATGTATTTATTAGATAACTAATTGCATGCCTTCTCTCTCTGCAAATAGCTGAGATTCAGCAACCTGGGGCGTGATCCTCAAATCATAAGCTAGGAACCCTCTGCCACAGACAAAAATTAATCATAATTTTCAAAACATGACTAAGTTCAGTGATTTGGATGTTACAGGTAATAGATCCATCTCTCCTCATTCTTCTTACATCTTTAGCCCTTGATGGGCAAATAAGATACAGAAGGCTTACAATCTTATCTATCACACAAAGATCCAATTAGATCATGCAATAGATCCTGTTTGGCACTTGGGCCAGTTGCAATCCAGTTCATAAAAGGGATACTTCTAATACAGCAAGTTTTGAGTAAGAAATACTCAAGTGATGAAAGGTTTCCTGTAACACACTGTAAATGCTGCTCAAGATCAGTCATCAGGCTGATCACGTCAAATCTAACAGACATGTATACAATTTCCTCTCTCTCTGTTTTTAATGAAGAAATAATTTAGAAGGCTAGTGCTGTTCAAAATGTTATCACTTGAAAAAATTTAATCACATCCTTATTCAAAGAAACTATTAGTCATATGCCAATTTATTTTAAACAAGGAAAGCTCCTTGAATATTTTTTGTTGATAATTCACTAGATAAGCAAGCAGAAAAGAAACACATTCTGACACTGGGGAAAAATTCCAGTCTTATAAAAAGGTTGGTGCTTTTAGAATTCATTAAATTAAAAAAATCACAGATTCAATAATAAAAACTGCCTATACTTTTTAGAGTTATAAAGCTCCATAAAATACAAATTATATTAAACAAAATGAAGAGGTGCTTTAAAAATTTTGTCAGGAGGGTTGATTTTTATGAGCATGTAGTTTGGCTATTGAAATTGAGTGACATGAAGATTTTACTTCTCTTTTCATACAAATTGAATAAAAATGCATTGTCCCTAATAAAAAGATACAGCTGTGGTTTCTCTCCCAACCTCTTTTTCAGGTATACAAAGTATATGGAAAAAGAATGCAGGAGAAGGAAGTTAAAAATTGAAGTTAGCCTTTACTATCCTGTTCAATCTACATGTACTACACTGTTCAGTCTGTGACCCTTACACTGACTTTGAAATCTCTGAGAAGCAATGGATATAGTTTTTATTTGGTTTATTTTTATTCTTATTGGTTTTAGGTTTTTTCAATGATGATGGTAGAGATGTACAGGGAGGTAAAGAAAGAGAGTTCTTTGTTTCTCCTTGAAAATGAGAAAGCAGAATGAAAAAATATGTTTGTTTGGTTGGTTTTTGGGTTCCGGAATTTTTTTAATAAAAGAAAAAAATTAGAGCTCGACTTTCCATTTGTATGTTTAAATCATCTGATGTATAATTTGAGTCTTTAGCAATGGTGTACTACTGACTTCATTTCACCTCACTGGAATTAAGGCCGAACCAATTTCTTTTCTTTAATGACATGCTGAATGGATATTTCAGAAAAGTTTTCCATAGTTTGAATTTATTATTTCTTGTGAGAAAATCTAAATTTGAATTGAAGGAACTAGTTGAAAAAAATACAGAAATACTTCTAATCCATAAAACAGCAGCAAAAATATTGCTACCTGAATTAACTCTTTTCTCATAGCTTCCCCAGGGGAGTCAATATGATCCATAGTATTCTACAGCACTCAAAGCTTATATATGTGCCTTGAAATCTTACATTTCATTATAATTGGAGAAAATCTTTACACAAAATACTTAAGTGGGAACATCAAAATAACACATATCTATTTCCATGACATGTGAATGTCTAAGTCTCTTACATTGTTTAGACAGTGCAATAAGAAATGTGCTTGTACTTAGACTTTGGTACGAGCCCCAGCATCTTGATACTGTTTAGAGATAAAAGAAACAAATCTGCCCTGAAAGGATATCTGAAAGATTTCATTTCAGAAGAATCTAGGGGCGAGAGAAAGCTTATATAATTACTTCCAACATATGTTATTTGGTGTTTATCGATGGAAAATCTGAGTTAGAACTGTAAGGAGTACACAATAAAACTACAGGATAAGAAACACTAGAGGAAAGAGGTTTTAACAGAAGAAATTTTTCTCTCTGTACCAAAATCTTCCAGGAAGTGAAACATTACTTCTTAAAACACAAATATTCGAATTCCAAAATTTTTTTATACACAGCATGTGAAGCATACGAAGGGAATGAGAAGGTGTCACATGAAGGTTACAGTCTCCATCCCCCTCCAGACCCACAGTACCACAGAAAACACTCTCTGTTAGAGTATTGACCCAAAGCAAGAGGCATCTCCTTGGTGTACAGCACAGCAGCACACAGCAAAGACTCCTTTGTGCTTATTTCTTACCTTGAAATAAGCTACTTACCAGGATTTTATTTTTTCTGTGCCAATTGCTGTGCTGCTATGACTACAGCGCTTTTGATGTGATACCTGGTTTCTTTGAAGCTAAATTGGCACTCCATGAACAGTGCTGCAATTTGCAGTACTGGGGCACCAATAAAGTGGCTTAAAAGTAAGCCACTTTTCCTCTTCAAGTCTTCCAAGTGTAAACTTGTCTCAGCTAATAACTGAGTCTGCTGTTAAAGTAAGCTCTGAGTAGATATAGAATTTATTTTCATTTTCTTTTTTTTTTTTTTGCCTGACAAAGCTTTATCCTCTGGAATGTGTCTTGTGTTTCCTTCAGACAGAGAAAAGTGCCATATTGCTACCTACCTTCATTTGTTTCTGTTGTTATGGTGATGATGATATACGCACAATACACTCAAAGCTGCTAGAAATTCTGCAAAAGATAGGTAGAACTCTTGTCCCTTTATGTGTAAGATGGCCAGTATTATTATTCTAGTTTGGTCAACTGTGACACAAACAGAAAAATTACTACTCGGTGGTGATGATGACAGAGAGATCTCCCCCATTTCTGTTGAAATCATCGGGATATCACCTCCAGCTAGTGTAAGTCAGAGTAGTTCCTTTATGATCAATGCAATTGATAGATAATATCCAAGGATTTGGTTCCCACCTGAAAACTTTTACTTTAGCAAGGGTGAATACAAGAAGAATATTTTTGCTATTATATCAATGTTCAAATCTTGTAAAGACACCAAACTAATATGCAATTTTTTTTCATTTGTCCCTAAATCTGAATTTTTTTCTTTATTTGAATGGTAATTCTTCCATCACTGCTGCATTTCCAAGCAAAAGTATGCAGTTTTGTGGTAGCAGAAGGCTTATGTACGGTAAGGCAGACAAGATGCAAAAATGTAAACAGAGGCTATAAAAACAGAAATGCAGTTTTGAAAGTAGTTAGGTTAAAGTCCAATTCTTGCAAATAGCAACCTGATAAATTGGCTGTGATTCTCTTTAAGGCATTGCTGAGGAAATATAGAATAATAAGATCCATCTCATCTCCTGTGCACTGCTATCTTAGGCATGTCCTCTGTTAAGGGAGAGTATGATAAACTTCCTATTAGGAAAAACTAAAAAAGAATCAAACAGCCTAAAAACATCAGAAGAGATAGGAAGTGTGGGAATAATTTTTGTGGCTTTTTTTTGGGTTATTTTTAATACTTTGTCCCTCATTATTGTATTTGCAGGTGTAATGAATGATAATGAGGTAGCTCAAGGGAATTAAAAAGATATAATTCTTCTATTTTGCAGTATAGAAAAAACTCTGATTTGGAATTACAGTATCATGCCTACTGTGGCAGAACATAATCACCATGTTCCTGAAGATTCAGTATAGGCTAAAGAATGGTACAAATTCCATGTCTCATCTGAAAAATTCATTATCTTCTGAAAAATGTCAGGTTTCCTAAAGAAATCTATTGATGTACTCTGTAGTGTTTGCAGCAGGCAGAAGGAGCAAACATAATTTGCTTCTAGTATTTGAAATAATGACTCTATTATTACATATCATGAATTTGATAAAGATGGAGGAAATCAAATGCATCAAATATTTTCAATTCCTTTTCCTTTGGCATTCTCAGAGAATCTATAAGTAGGATACAGACTGGTAAATTATTTAAACTAAAATAAAGGAAGCAATAAGCACTACTTTTATTCACCTGTGATTTCAGTCTGATGATTTTCATTTCTGACTAAGCTGCACTTTTACACATATTAAATTATTCTGCTTCCTCTTTTATTGCTGTCATTTTTTAATATAGTTACATGCTAAAAATGAAACCAAATTAATAGAAAATATGTTCTATTAACAGAATAATTGCTATATAGTATTGCTCCCAGATGCACCAAGGGTATCTAGTCATGTCTTTTGTAGCCTTCATCAGGCTGAGATGGTAACAAACTGACAGCAGACAGACAGGGGAGATGAGCTACCACACTGGGGAACATGTGCTGCTGGAATAGATGCCAAGTCATGGACAACCATGAGTCACAATTTCCCTGTGTAATGACAGCGGTGTCACCACTAAACAGAATTCAGTTATTAATGCATTACAACTTTCCAATAGCAAAACTGTGGGTTGAGGATCTTCTAAGAACTTCAGAAGAAAAATCCTGCAGAAATAGTGCCATAAATAGACATATTTACAGTGCGTGACTAGGATCATGGTTTGGGTTGGAAGAGAGCTGTAAGACCTAGCTCCAACCCCCCTGAACCCCCCTGGACTCCACCCTCTGTGTGCGCTGGTGTAGAGGCACTTCAGCTGGGATAACAACCTCTCCACCTCATGGGAGGAGCCCTCTCTTAACTCCTTTGGCACAATTTCCAGGTACTTTCCTGTGGAATCCTGGTTCCTCTCTGACACTCAGAGCATACTCTTACCTCACCAAATAAAGTTTAAGGTCCCTGCTACCTAGAACAGCCTTATCCCACTCGGTCAGGCGTGGCCCATCTAATGTCAACACGTCTGATCTATCTAAGGTGGGTCCCAGAGCACAGAATCCAAAGCTCTGAGCTTTGGCACATGCACACAGCCAGTCATGCACTCGTTCTGTTCATCTCCTTCTTCCTGGGTCCAGGTTCCAGCTGGGAGGATGTAAGAGAACACTGCCTGTGCCCCTGACAGAAGAGAACTCTAGCTGTGACTACACAGATTTCTGTGTAGCATAACTCCAGAGCTAATCAGAAATGCCATCTTGAATCTCAGTGAAGGCATATTTGCCCTAGGTTTTATGCTGCTACAAGTTACACTATTGCTCTGCTCTTATCTGAGTATTGTCTGAAATTTTGCAAAATTGGACTGTCTGAAACAGAAGTGGTTCTGTGTAAGTCTTGTTCTCATAATGGCAGGGGATTTCAGCTCATTCTTGTAAAAATGCCATGTACTACACAGATTTATTCCCCTTAGAGAAATTCTATTTTCACATGAGACAAGAATTCAATTTAGCACACCTTTTTCTAGGGGTACTCTATGAAAAAGTGTCTTAAAGGTCCACAAGGGATTTCTCTAAGAATTCTGTCAGACAGGGAAGAAACATTTTTTTCCATAAAATGTTTAATAAAACCTAATTTTTCTCTATCAAGCTTTCATTTTAAGAATTTTAAAATTCTAATAAGAATAACATTAAACTCTTATTGAGAAAAATCTCCACGGATATAGTGTGTTTTCTTCTCGGAATCAAATCTTTCAAGTCTTCATTTCAAAAGAACTTTTGTTTCTAAATGAAATCTTAGCACAATATAACACTAAAAGCAAAGTCCAGATACATCAAAGCAGTTCATAAAAGAAATCATGAAAGAAATTCTTTACATTACTTTACCAGAAAATATTGAATTCGTGTTTTTCCTATTCAAGTCTATAGAAAGTTAGAATTACAGTTCTAAGCGTCCTTCAGTTTTTAATAAGTCTTACATGTGCAAATATTCCTACATGGAATATTTTATTCTTTGGTCATACATTTGCTCTTATGCAAGATATTCTGATTTCTTTTTCCTTCTGCAAGGCTACTGCCAAACTGTGTATTAAAGCATAAAGAAAGGAATTTCTAAAGATGCCTCTTACTAAATATTTGCACATAATACTGATGCTGGGATATCAGAGAACAAATAATTGTTTATGGCCATGACAAGGTGTCTAAGGTAACTATTATCTGTAATTTTTATTTTTCTTCTAAATTGTATAGAGACAAATATTCAATGAATAATACAGGTATTTACCATGTCAACTGAAGTTTAGGCTCCTAAACGCTTCAGAGGCTTGTTAATACATTGTCACAGAATTGAAGATATGAATTTGTTTTGTTCACGTCCAATCAGAAACATGTAATTGGACACAGTGCATTTAAGATAGTTGTTCACTAATTACCCAGGTATCACCAGCATGACAGTCCCTCTGCACAGCTTGCAATTTGCATTAATTTCAAAAGCACTCAGGATGTTTTCCTACTGTTGCAACACAAGGAACAGTAAAGAGTGATGTCATTTGAAAAAAATAGGATTCAGTAAAGTTGAAGAAACTTGTTTCAGCAGCTACTATATCATTTTAAACACTGATGATTCCTTGGCTCTGGGCAGAATCTTACCATCTGCAGCTGTAAGTGAAGAGAATCTGAATTTCTCTGTTGAACTCTCTTCAGATTTACATGGAATCTTCTGCACAATTTTGCAAGGCAAACCTATGTTACAATATTTATGTCATTAGACAAGGACCAGCAGAATACAGTCAGAATAAAAGATTGAAGCTAAATTTGCCTTTCTCTTAATGGAATTTGCTATAAAACTAACTCTGTTTAATACTTTTGCACACCTTCTTTATGTTCACTCTTTCTCTGACTTGAATTGCTTTCATTCTGCTGCTTTTCCTCTACTGTGTGCTTCTCATTGTGTATGGGAAAGATACACTGGCTTTTTTTCATCTTAGATTCTCTAGCTAATATGTGCACAGAGGGTGGCAGTGTTCCTTTTCAAACAGCAGAATTATTATTTAGATTTTAAAGACAAATTCCATAGATGTTGCTTTATTGCAGTGGAGTCCTATTGTACTGGTTGCTCTTACTGATAGAAATTATTGTTTGCAGCATTACTATATTGAACTTAAAAAAAGAGTATATATCATAACATGAAAGTATTCTGTTTTAAAATAATTTTAAGTTGGAAAAACACATCTCATTCAGATATACCGATAATCAGAAAACAGAGAATGGGCAATGAGCTGTTTATCAAGAAAGAATAAAGCATTTCTTACTTTTCTTAGTAAAGTACAATATTCTGTGATATCTTAGAAAAATATAGAGAACAAAATTTACTCTTCCCCCTTTATAAGTGTTGACTCTTGACATTGTAGACTAATTTACAGATTCATTAAAGAAGATTCAGTTCTGTAAGTTTGTTATTTTTTTCTTAAATCTATAGTGAGTTGCTTATCCTTGAATTTAGGAAAATAGATGAAGTTTCTAAATATTTTGTTCAAAAGAATGAATGCAAGCCAAGAGGTATATCTGCAGAAAAACAAAAACAGACAAGATACCAGACTCCCAGGGTTAAGCCTTAAAAATCAAAATAATGTTTCACTGAAATTAATGTTGACGTTTAGATAAAGACATTTATAAATATTCTGTTAGAAGGATGCTAAGCCTACACAAATCAGCATTCTCTAATGTTCAGATGCTATAAAAAAATGAGCAGAGCTGAGCAGGTTTGCATATTCCCCCTCTTTTATTTTTTTTTTTTCCTGGAACACTTTAATGTCCAACTACTTTTGGAGAAGCAGAAAGAAACCCACTCACTCCCAAACCCCACTATTACAGCTGTTTTATTCATCATTACATGATTTAATACATGTGCAGTGAGTTGAAATGTAACCTTCCACAGATGGTGGCTCAGCCCACAGTACACAAATGCTGAAGGGCAAGCTCTGTCTTTAATTAAATTTGCCTAACATTAGCTCTATAGTTTTTGGTTCCCAAACAACAATTGTTCGGTCTGAAATTTTCTCCTGACACTTTCCATTTTGGAAATTCTCCTTCAGGCTAGGGGTATTTTTTTTTTGAGGCAGAAGGAAGAAGAGGAGAAAGAAAATGAGAGATATCCACATTATGACACACTTCTGTGCATCAAATAAAGCAGAGATGTCATGAGCCATTAGGTAGAGACAGACACAGAGCAGGTTGTGGGTGTGAAAGACACAATCACAGCAGAATGTTACTAATACAAACACCTGCTAATAAAATTACATGCAGAACTGGAAACCTCTTTAATCAGCATTTAATTCTTGGTCTTTTATTATTGATAAGTCTTCATCTTGGGAAGGGCATTAGTTCAAGGCTTTACATAGAAGTAATACAGATCAATGGATTAGCCCTTCAGGAGAGGGACTAATTATTTTAATTAGAATATTCTAATTAAGAAGGTTTGAGCTGATGATTAAAGAATATTGCATGCCTGGAATTTTAACACAGTTATTATTGAACAAACATGATAATATACATAGCATGTATGGTATCTTGGTTATAGAGCTAAGATGGTTTTTTTTTGGAGACACCAGGAAAAACATTGAAGATTTTGGAAAAGATGGTCTGAATTCTGCATGCCATGTGTGGAAATTATCCACTTTCACACAGAAGATCCAGGAATTTTTTCCACTATGTTTGTGTGCTACNATGTTTGTGTGCTACTATTTATTAATAATACAATTATAATAGAAAATAAGATATTTTATATTAAAAGTAACAATCTAAAATCAAATTATCTCAATCAAATACTCAGTGAAGCATGTGGGTGATCTAATTTCACTCTATATTGAGGGAAATTATATTTGCAGAATACTCTCAGAAGTGAGATGCCAATAAGCTTTATCTACTCTTAGAGACAAGATTAAATTGGAAGGGAGGGAAGTGAAGATGTAATATAATAGAATATTTATCATTAAACATCTAAATTAATCTGATAATGACATAATAGTACTCTGGTTTCTCATATTTTACTCAATGACACCAGAAATCTAAACTAAATAATTGGAAAAGAGATTATGTGAAAATTTGAATAAATAAAATACCACTTGACACCAGGAAAAACATTGACAAATTCACATCTGCCTTTTTCCCCCTCCAGGTGTTATGTATTTTATGGTTAGAGACACTAAAAAGAGGGTGTTGATTCAGTAAGTATCCTGAACTTTGTAAGTCTGAATGTTTGGCCTGACATTGCTTCCCCTGCTCCCTGCACTGCAGTCTGGCGCTTTGCCCATCTGTGGCAGTACCTCAGCAATCACACGGCCAGGCTAAGTGAGCACAATCTGAATTCACATTCTAAAGCAGCCTTCTTTTAAGGCATCTCTTAGGGCAACAATAAGAAGAATGATAAGAAAACATGAAGAAAATAGTTTTCTGGTCACTAAGTATTTTTAGGATATTAAGGGTTGCTTTATTTTTCTTGGGCTACATCACTTTATTTTATATGCTGAACGGAATTTTTGCTGAAGAATGTTTGATAGGATGTACTTGAACAAATATTAGGTTACTGACCTAAAATATAAGAAACCATGGCTCAAATATATAAGATTTGCAGATCTCCTTATTCCTGGAGTGGACATTTCAAGCCCTGAGCACCTCTCGTCACATGCTGCTATGTTTTGTAATAAAGCATTCACATACCTTATTGTATAACATTTATTGATATATAATGGCAGTATTTGTCAGTATTTGCATCACTGAGATTTTCAAAGCACAAAAACTGGATGCACCACCCCCTTGGCATCTGACTTTAAGATATTTCTATGCATTAATTAGACACACACCCTCCCCTCTGAGTCTTCTTTGGACTAAACAGGCCCAGCTCCTGCAGCCTCTCCTCATAAGAGAGATACTTCAGTCCCTCAGTCACCTCTGGGGCCCTCCACTGGATTTTGTTTTTATTTAGCTAAAGCAAGGTACAAAACTGCTGGCAGAATCAGGGCCTTCACTCAGTAAATCTGTCAAAATGCCAGTGCACCCCAGAGGGTAGTTTTAGATATATAGACTTGTGCCAATATAGACCAGAAGAAGAAACAGGTTCGATTTCTACAATATAATTTAGGGTGAGATCAAGGGCATTCTATTAGAAAAAAAAAAATAGTGTTTTATTTTACACAAGGATAAAAAACCCACAAATGAGCAGGGGGAAAAAAACATCCACAAAAGGTCCCTAAACAAATCCAGAATTATCATCATAGGCATACATACATTACTAAATTGGCATTTGGTGTCACTAGGAGAATTTATCTAGAGACAGAATAATTCTATAGGCATAAAAATACTGAAAAATAAAGTCCCATAGGAGACACAGTATCTCATCAGAAAACAAGAAGAATACACACAAAATTTTGCATGTCATTATCATATACCACTGAGGACAGCTACCAATTTAACAAGACAATACTAATATAACTACAGCACAAAAGTGCATCTTATATGATGTTTTCAGAGCTTAAAACTGAAGAGAATTCTATACCTACATCTTAAGTGTACCTTAAAATACATTCCCATAAGAAAGAGTCTTATCTCTGCATAGGGCTTAGTCAAAGATTGTGTACCAGATAAGACCACTGAAATCTCAAGTTTAATCTCACATAAAATATGCAGATTCTCCTCTACATGGAGAAAATCCTATTCATGAGCTGGAATCTGAAGTATTTCTTTCATTTATTCTCACCTTTCACTCAGCCAGTGTCTTAGTTGCAGTTAAAGGATATGAAATCTTCCTAAATGTGTTCATGTACTGAAATAAGAATAAGTGGAATTATGCATAAAATGCATAAAATGCAAAGTTTTCCTATTTTGGAGGGAGGACTGATTGAAAATGGACAGGGACACAATGGAAATGGGAAAAAAAGAATAAACTAAAATATTAAACTTAAAATATTTTCTGTGGTTTTCGTTGTGATAACAGTAATTTTATCTTGAATTTCTTTTCCCAGATATTTTAACTACTAGGTCATTAGCTCAGAATTTTTTGTATTTTGATCTGTTATTTCTCCCTATACATTTAGTTTATGTGGAATGGTAGTTTTTATGCAAGGCATCCATTGATAATTGACCAAATAAGTAGATATTTTGACCTCCATTTTTTCATTTCTATCCAAATGAACGTGTCAAATAAAATTTAAATTCAGTTTTTAAAAAAACCAAAGAAAACTCCCTCCCAAAAAAGTAAAAAATTTGATAAAACAAAGTCATAAACTGGAAGAACTTGCATCATTTTCATGTCCTTAAAGTATCAGTCTGTCAGCAAGTATCTATCAAACAGTTATCTCAGAATTGCTTGCTTTTTTAAAAATAATACAAACATCACTTCTAAAAAAAAGTATTTGCATAGCAAGCAGGAGAGGAATGAATCCAAGAATAGAACAAATTATAGCACTTTGTATTAATAGAGCAATTATTTATTGCTCATTAAAAAGCTATTAGCAAAATATTGTTATTTACGATAAGCAATAAACAGCATGCTGCTAAAGAGTTGGCAATAGAAATTAGAAAGCAATAATATCTATTAGCTGGAAAGTTAATTTATCTAAAAATTGTTTTCTTCAAATGTTTAGCGGTATTTTTATTTGTTTTTAGACCAATGACAGTTAAAATATTTTTATTAATCTACTCTTTATGAAAATTAGAGCATTTGCATGTACTCTGCTTCTGCTCATAACTCATGTTTTAGCTCTCCTGTATCTGTCACTTAAATATGCATGTTGTTTTAAACTCCTAAACAAGTGAGCACTATTGATTATTATTCCACATCCATCTAATCTCAGATGTGGCCCTAAAGTTAATGCTGCAGAAGTGTTTTCCATATTAGGAAATAAATCTTAATAAGTGAATTGTGTTAATGAATCATTTAGACTTATGCACCTTTTAAGAAGGGCAAAAGTTTCCAAATTTTGATTTACATGTAAATATTTAACATTGAGCTTTGCAGTGTTTTCCATTGGGAGTAGGGAGATGACCTTTTCTTCTTTTTCTTTTTTCTTTTCTTTTCTTTTTTTTTTTGCCTTATAGAATAAAAATTTTGCTGCATAGTTTTCTTAGAATCTCCACATCTATATACATTATAGTGTACAGGTTAAAGAACAGTTTCACAGAAATGTTTTCTGTAGATTTAAATGTATTGAAGTACATTAATTTAAAATGAGTCCAGCTGGTTAAATTATAACTTCATTTCATAATTTCTTTTTACTAACAGTAGATTTAAACATAGATTAGCCAAGAGTAGGACCTGTATGGAATTTTTAAAATAAAATAAAAGTGCTGAAATACCTTGTTAAGGTAAGAAATAAGATTTACCACCTAGAATTATGTTTCCATCTTGCTTATAACTGCAGTAGCTTTGACTTGGCTAATTATTTTAGCTCTAAACTCATATGTAATCATTAGCAAGATCATGAAGCCAGGCAATTTCCGCATAAGTTCTTTAAGAAGGAAATTGTTAGTGATGGTTTCGACCTTTTTATAGCTGTTTGGCAGTTCAAGTGTGTGTAGGATGTAGCAGATTTTTAGGTTGTTTTCTTTCCTGCCCAGGAGAGTTGAACCTGCATCTCCTACCTCCCCTGAGAGACCCATTACAAACAACCTATGTGCACCTCTCTTGTTGGAATTGTTCACTGGCTAAAAAGGAAACCAAGATTAATTGGGCCCAGGGGAAGCACTAGGCTGTAGCTTGGTTTTTCATGGAGAGCTATAAAACTTAACTGTAAAAATCTCATTTGATCACCCTAAATTCTAGAGTCTCAATTATGTGTTTGCATTAAGTCGTTATTAGGTAAAACACATAAAACTGGGAAGAGGACAAGAACTCTCAAAGGAGAGTGTCAAACTGTGAGCCTCAGCTCCCGTGAACACACTCTGAGTCCCAGGAAACCTGCAGTCCTGGCTGTCCAGTGGCACAGCTCAAACAGGAGGGATGGAAAACAGCCTCGTCTCACATCACTTAATTCTCTGGATGAAGACGGGTCTAAGACATCTCAGATAAAAAAGGGAAGATAAACCCATATTTTATACTTTCTGGGTAATTCTTAGGACAATTTGCTTCAAAATCAAAGGATTAGCCATTTTCTACTACTACTTTATCTTTAATTTCCTTTAGAATCTAATGGATATACTCTGAACAACATGAAAACATAATTGATTTAAGGGTGCTTGGCCCTTAAATGATTGATGTTTTCTTGAAAGTAAAAAAAAAAGTCCCGCTTTCCAGACTAAAGAGAAAAATTAACAACTTTCTTGTCATCAATATTAAATAACATATATTTGTTCTTCATCTCATTATTAGAAGACAGTTTTCCTAAGAAGTAACACCTCTAACAACCACAAAGTGGCTTCTTGAAGATACAGAACTCCTGATTGTAGCGGTGTAGGCTTTTCACAGAAATCTGTACAAATGTTTCTGTGGATTGAGATATATCTTGTTTTAATGATTATATATTTTCAAGATGCTTCATTCAAATTCAGAACGTCATCTTATGTTTTTACATTGAGGTAGGAAATAATCTCAATCTACTCTGTAATAATTAGATGAGAATATTTACTAACTGTGCAAAGCTGGCATATCAAAGCTTGAAATCTAATATCAGTGGTTTTGGGAGCCAAAAAAACCCATATACTTCAATGTGTTCAAATTGTGATTTGTCTGCCATCATGTTCATAACAATGAAATTTTCCTTCTGCTTATAAATTTTCAAATAATCAGAAATAAAACTGAAATAATTCAAATAAGTCTCAGTGTCTTTTAAAAATGGAGATGCATAATCTGCCTCCCCTCCAGGTTCTAACTGTGCAACATGATACAATTTGGAAGGAAAGATCTGATCACTGATTCTTGGCTTCTGTTCTCGCAGTTGCTGGCTGCTGCAGAAAGGAGTGTTTTCAGCAGGCAAAAATTGACAGAAATACATAAGCTCTGTTGGCAAGCAAGTTCAGTCTTGGCCTTTACCAGTTGGTGCATCAAGCTGATAGCTGCCCAAAAATACATTACAACAAAATAAAAACCTACTGATTTTAAAAAGATGAAAAAAAGTCCAACACACGTGCCCCCATCACACGTATATGCAAGGAGAAAAAGGTGCAAACTCAGAATTGGAAATTGGACAGAAAGGGAATAAAAGCAGTATGAAAATCAGTAATATTCTTTCTCTCATCTTTGCACTCTCTATTGTTGCTTCTTCCACTCCAGTCAGAAACAGCTTTCCTCAGTTTTTACCGAGCTCACTTGATCCCCTCAAAGGGCCTTGTTTTTGACATGACCTCAGGCGTTGAGTTTTTTTTTGCTTTTCCCTGGAATGGTATATGCAGCTACTGGGAGTTGCAGAAGACATATTAATCACAGCTGTTTCTTTTAGCCTGTGGAAAGAAAAACTTTTCTGTTTGTTTATTTGTTTGTTTGAGACAAATCACTCATTCTGAAGCTTCAGGAAAAAAAAGAGAAATTTGCCAGATCATGTTCAGCAGCAGCAGTATTACAACACAATTATTTCAGAACTACTAATTATGTCATTATGTAGGAAAATGGTTTCTTGATTGCTATTCTTAGCTCTTATCAGACATGCCCAAAATCTGGAATTTAGCAAAAACCTAATTAATTTGCCTTCATGGTACCTAAAATTTTATTAAAATAATTTTATCTGCATTTTTAGTCCGTTTTAAAATTAGAATAATCGATGACTTTTGTTGAATAAATGTTTGTGATACTTAGATATACTTTTTAAAACTTTAAAGAAATCAATACATATTCAACAGGTGTGAAGACTAAACTTCCAAAATCATTCAAATGCTGATCCGAAGGCGTTCTAAATGTGCTTCATCTCATCTATTTTATAATCAGTTAATATATTATTATGTATTATCTATTAACAGACTGTTATGCAGGTCTGCCAAGCAGTGCTAATAGACCCCAAAGACAATTAGCAAGTAAAACAGACAATAGGAAGTGCACTGGTTACTCGGCAATTGGGTTAACTTAGGAGGATGAATTTTCTTTTATTATCAAAACAGCACACTCAAATGTTCTGAAATGTTCAAAGATCTCAAAAGCTATGCTCTCATATTTGGCTAGAAGATGATATTAAATAACAAAAGGGTTCAAATCTAGTGAATCAGACTTTGCACAGATTAGGCTGCAGTTCTAGAAAAAGTGAAGAGAATTAATCTGACTTTAGAAGTTTGTGCCTTGTCATATTCACTGCAAACATCTCACATAGAAAAGGACAAAGTTATACAAACATGGACTTCAATTATTGATAATTGATGTTAGGTATGTGTAATAATTGGTTTTATTGAGCTTCACACCTTAAAAAGATTGGGCTTAACACCAAGACAAAAAGTAAAATGGTGATAAGAAACATGTCTAAAATATTTTAAAGAAAGAGGAAATTGCTTTTTTTCTCATCTCACATCATATGAGATTCAATAAAGATGTTGAAATTAAATGGTAAACAGCATCCAACATGAAACAACATCCTGGTTTTATCAGAAACTTCAAAGTAAAAAAATTTTGTGTTTGGAGAGAAAATACTGAAATTAAGCATCAAGATTCAATTACTTTCAAAATAGTTTGTTTTTGTTCTGAAAACAGCAAAGCTAGTCATATTAAAGTAGCTAATTTGTGCATATGATGCCAAATATTTAGATAAGTCCATTTTTGTTATCTCATACTATCTAAATGGTTTAAGAGGGAGTCACCAGCACTTTATTTCTGTATATTGTACCTTTGTGAATTCTGCACTGCTAACAAGAGGTAATGAATACACTATGACTATTGGAGACAGATACTCTTAAATCATCAACCACACCAGAGGAGGATAAGGCGCCTTCTAGAGAGCCACTAGAAAAGTTTGGGGGTTTTCAAAACACTTTTTTCTTTAAGTGAAAAACAAAAAAATATTAGAACAATAATTAAGGAAATTAAAATCACTTATAAACTGAATAGGAAAATCAACATCTCAAACACTGACAAACTACAATCCTCTGACTTATCCACATGACCCTCCATAATAGCTGATATAGGTAATAGTATATTTAGTTTTCCAGAAGAAAAGAAGAAAACACCCAAAACTTTTAACAATAAAAGGTTGTTAGATATCTGAAAGTGAGTTGGATAAATGACAGCTGTTTGCTTTGGCTCCCTTTTTAATTGATTATGTGAAATGGGTAGTTCCAGAGGACAGGTGATTCCAAATATTTAAGATCAGCAGAAATCTCTCCACTGACCATGGAAGAGGTATAAAAATTTAGCTTATTTTTGAACAATACACTTTTAAACCTGCAAATATTCAAGAGATGAATTATGCTCTGCAGCACACATGTACAGGAAAGGTGAATTCCAACCCTGACATTTCGAAATTAGATAGCACAATTACTCTTACAGAAAGTAACAAAATGCAATCATATTATTGAAGGTTATTAATTTGCCCCAAAGCCTGTGATGGTTCAGCAGTATAATTAAGAATAGAAATGATGATCTGAGAAAGACAACCACCAAACAGAGACATAATAAAATGTTAATCCAATCTGTATAATTCAGTAAATAAGAACACTGTACTAGCAGCTTTTTGTGTCTTAGATCAGCACAATGCTGCCCTCTTCCTCTGTCCACTAACCCTGTTTCTTGTTGTTACTGACTAATGTCATTTACATCCCTTAAAATTGCAAGAAATAGAAGAAATGAAACCACATCACCAAACACCAGAGTTGTAAGAAGGTGATGTACCTTTGCTGTATATGGATGCAGATAGAGAAATATTTTGGTTTAGGCAATCAAGTAATTAGTGTTCCTGAAGAAGAATTTGCGAAGATAAGGGAAGAAATAGCCATACACCATATAAGACTGTAGAAGAGCACATGCAAGGTGAAGTAGATTTTGCTTTAAAAACTTGAAAGGTAAGATAAAAGCACCTTGGATCTCTTGGAAAAAATTCAACCTCAGAGAACATTAAAAAACCTGCAAATGAAACACTGCCTTGGGCACAGTCATATTTAATTTTTATGAGGAATTAATATATATCCACATTCCTATTTTTAAGCCACGTTGTGAATTCTTGGCATTTCTAATACATGGATGTTTGGAGAATTAGACTGAAAAACTGCTGTACATGCAAATACCAGTGTCTGTCAGCTGCCTACATTGAATCCCCTCATAAAAATAGCAACCTTGTGCTGACCTCTGGTGAGACCCAAACTCTCCTGCTTCAGTGCTGAAAGACTGTTCCTAGCTCAGGTACATACTCAGGATGGAAGGTTACCCCAAGAGTAGCTCTGCCAGACAGTGGGCAAGAGAGTGGGAGATTTAACTTTATGAAAGGGAGATGAATTTGATATCACACAGATTGATTGTAGCAATAACTCTATTGATCAACTCCAGTCTTTGAAACCTCTGAGTAGCTTGAGGAACATTAGTACTTGTGATTCAAGGAAAAATGAAAATACCCAAAAGGTCACATAGAAATGGAAATTGCCTGTCAGTCAGTAATTTCCAGCAGTATGAGAGATTTGAAGGTGACATTAAGATGGGAAGACTATAACACCCAGAAGCTATCCAGCCATTAGCATCTTTCATTACAGAAACTGCAGACATTTTTACCATTTCAGTTGTTCAAATGGAATAGACATCAGGGAAAATATTCACCTAGAAAATCAATTACTCAGTCCATAGCATATGAGAATCAAGCACATTAAGTAAATAGCTCCAAGTATTCAGACAAAATGCTTAAACTTAAATTAATGTACATTATATAAGAAGCAGAAGAAAGAAATATGATGAATATGATGGTCCAATTATTCACCTAAAGAAGATATAAAGCTTTGGAATGCCCTATTTATAAGAATACATTCTAGTCTATACTGTTGATAGCTCTTAGGAAGATTTTCATTATTATAATATTAAATCTTTAGTAGTTATGATTATCTGAGAGTTACTGAAAAAGTAGGAAAATGTAGAACATTTTCTCTTCTTTTTCAGTCACATGTGATCATCAAAAATTTCATATTTTCACCCAGACAGCAACGAGCATTGAGTCCAACCCATGCCCTAACATCTAAAGCAAACATGAAATAGATTGGACACAAGCGCTTGCCTTATGGATGCCAAGTCCTTATCACCACACATTTTAACCTTACAAATCTATTCCTTATTGGCCCTGCCACCTGCTGACTAAATTTTCAAATATGTGGAGTGGGTTTTGCCAGAAATAGGTTAACAGATTCTCTGGCTTCTATCAGTGTTGCACTAAAGCTCCAGGTATCAAGTTTGGCTGAAGTCAAAAGATGTTTCTGAGATAATGCCTGAGAAATATAGGAGAAAACTTCTTGATTATTAAGAGTATTAGCATTAGCATAATTAATGTATAACTAGTATAATGCTAGTATAACTAGCAATAGGATTAGTATTTATTAGTATTAGATTAGAGGATGTTGGCTCTCAGGGTCTTTCCTCAGATTCTCTTCTAAGGCTAAACATAACAGACTAATAAATTAAGTTTTAACTCATTCATATTTAAGGTCATGCAACAGAAATAATAATAAAAAATAAAGGTTCATAATCACAAAACCTACCATGGTAAAATTTTCTATGACTAAAAATGATTCTGAAAATGTTTCCCCAAATAATCACAGAATCCACAGAATAGAGACTTTTAAGAGCATTGAGTCCAACCCATGCCCTAACATCTCAACTAAACCATGGTACTGAGTGCCACTTCCAATTATTTTTTTAAACACAAGGATGGTAACTCCACCACCTTGTTGGGCAGACAATTCCAGTAGTTGATCACTCTTTCCATGAAAAACCTTTCCTTGCTATCCAACCTATATTTCCCTTGGTGCAGCTTAAGACTGTGTCCTCTTGTTCTGTCAGTTGCTGCCTGGAGAAAGTAGGAAAATGATAAATTCTGTGTTATGTTGTGCCAAAAGTAAAAAAATGGTATCCTTGAATAAGCAAAAAGAATACTGAGTAAGAGGAACATTTAATTTCTCGTTTGACATTTGTCGACTAGTACTGTAACAATGTTGTTAATAAATCAGAGTGAATGTTGATAATATGAAGAACTCCTAATAATAAAAGAAGCTCAAGGAGATACTGTAGCCTCCTAAAAAGAACATAAATTTTGAAGTGGAAAGTTAGAGAGAGCTTCATGATCTGGAAGCTATCAACCAGGTTATCTTTGTTCTACAGTGGTTATCACTGAATGTAGATTGATTAATATAGACTAGATCAAAACTCTCTTTGTTTAAAGTGCAAATTACCTATTAGGAAAACTGGCTGTTGTTATGGTGAATTTCTTGTAATTGTGTATTTTTATTCAATATTTTTTTCAAAAGAAACTCCAGTTCAAACAGGAATCCACTCAGATTCATCAAAAGATGAACCAAAAGTAAATAAAAAAATCAAGTGCATTACTTTGCATAGCGCACATCTCCATTGATTAAACGATTTAACAATGAAACAAGTTCTAAAGTAGTGCTTATCTTTATGTATATCTCAGCAAAAGTTCTATATATTTGCCTGTTTTCCTGAGATGTCCATATTCTCACTAACAATTAACAACTGTGCCATAGAATGATAGAATTTTCTGAGTTGGAAGGGATCCACAAGGATCATTGAAATCTAACTGCTGTCCCTGCAGAGGACATCTCCAGGAATCACACCCTGGGCCTGCGTATCCATCTCTATCTCCAGCAATAATGCCTGAAAAGGAAACAACCTTGGACTCTGCAAACCAAAGCAAGATCTGCACCTCAGTTCTGCACCAGCTATATCTATCTCACAAAGCACCTTCTGGTTTACAGATTTTTATGATAAAGGACTTGCCAAAAAGCATGTTAGACAAACTAGAAAAAGATTTAATAGGAGAAGATGTCAATGAAAAGTTGTAAAGTCCAGTGGCACAAATATGATATGAACTAAGTGGATTTCTTTTCTATTACCTTTTACAGTTTCTCTTTTGAAGGTAGAAAAAATTGCTCTCAGAAAAGTAAACTTTTATTTCATTCTTCTGCACTTCCAGGCACTCTAGAACACATTTAGTTATCACAATTGTTCTCCAGCCTTGCCTATGTATGTCCCTACAGGACTGCAGGTCTGTTCAGAATGGAATCAGCTCCTAGGAGCACTACAGACTGTCTCACGGATGCAACTTTAGAGTTACACAAACCCCACATATTTTCACCTTTCTGTTTTTGCAACATTGACAGAATTTTATACCATTAATAATGGATACAGTATAGATCCTGACTGGAAGAATGTTGCAGGTTTAAGAGCAGTTGATCCACATAAAATCTAAGCTCAGCAAGGGTAGGTCTGTGCTGGGCTGCACATGCTGGGTGGCTTTCAGGCCTGTGATGTGCTGCACAAATAATTTGGCTGCAGAGTAACCTCAGTAGGGTCATTGTAAGAGAGGAGCCAGCAGGCAGCTCCCATGTGGTACCAGCCATGGTCTTACCTTTATTTTAAAGGGCAACAAGAAATTCTCATAAGCACATCATTTAGGAATATATTTCTTGCAAGGTAATTGTATAATAGCTCACGTAACCACATTGGACAGCTTTTCTCCATGGACAACATCTACTTTGTGCAGCACACCATGGGAAAATCCATCCAGGATTCGCCTGATGCTGCACAAATGGGAGATGCTTACCTTTTGGAGTAATGAAGTACCTGCTCTCTATCTTTATTATTTTTCTAATTTTTTTTTTTTATTATTTTTTCTATTAAAGGAGTCATTTTACAAAAGCATTTGTTTCCAGGCTGGTCTTACTGAAATCTGGAGGCAACCCTGTACCATTTCTCACTTCTCCTCACAGTGCCTCCCCTTCCTTGCTTCAGTGCAGACAAGCATGAGTGAAATGGGATTAGTGGGTTATAGGCCTCTTCTCAAAGTGAGAATTCCCAAAAGGCAATCTGATGGTGAAAGAAATGAATGAAAAGCACCTTCACGTTTCTTATTTATTTTTCAATTAAAGTTATTTCTGTTGAACATTTACACAGTGCATAAGGCACAGCTGATCCTGAGATGGGTCAGGGAACTCTTTCACATTATTAAATTATTCCATTGTTGTGTTGCACCCTGTATCCCTCTCAAAAAAAAAAAAAAAATCTACTGTTAAGTTATTAGAAAAAGCCTCCTCTAAAACAGTGAGGCTAACTAAACTCCAGAGGAACTACAGGAATAGTAATACTTTGAGACACCTCTGAGAAATAGATTACCTTCATGCTTCTTTCAGTAGCATAATAGTCATAACAGAAATAAATTTCAGCGTCTTCTATGCTTTCTCATATCCAGTGTTGGGTGGTTTGTGGGAGTAGTGTGAAGGGATTATTCACCTAATACAGCAAGGATACACCCAAGGACATTAATGAGCTCTACAGTCTTTTAGGAATTTGTTTTTCCTGAATAATTTAGAAGGAATTTAAAACATCCGGCCCTAGCAGAAGAAATCCTTAAAACTGCACATGTAAATATAAAAATCCTCCCACTGTAAAGCAATGTAATTGTTTAATGGAACACACATTATTTCTAACATGTTATTATTTTGTGCTTGAGTTAAAGCTGAAGAAAATAACTAATCCTTTTTTTCTAACATTTACCAAATACAGCATCCTGTATTAAGAAGCAAATGAACAAACAACCCTCCCTACCCTTCAACTTTCACAATTGTCTAAAGCACATTTCTACTTATTTCTCTACCGTATGGCACTATCTCCTCACCTCCAAAATACATTTAATTATAGAAATGGTAAATTAAAATATATGTCATGTTCTTCCTGATGTCCAACAGAAACAACTTCATTGTGATTATTAGAGTTTATCTACTTTGTGATCAGATATTTTTTAACTTTTTCTGAACTATACTTTTATTCATGAATAAGGTTTTCTTTTTTCTGTGTCAAATTCATATAAGCTTTTTTTAAAAAAGAACAGAGAGAAGAATATTTTGTTCTTCACATCTATTTACTTTAGCAAAATTGTGTCTCTGGGACTAATTTCTATTAGAAATATGTAAATATTAAAGATATAAATCCTTAATATTTGTATGATCTTCAAAAAAGGAAAAAAACCAAACAGTTGTTTCTAGATATAGTTACAATCAAAAAACTACCCTGCTTTTTCTCTGTCAAGTGGAGCTTTTGAGAGATGATTAAACTTGTGACTTATAAAATAGTACCTTAGTGTTTCAAGTTTGTAGAGTTATATGTATATATAACTATTTCTGTATCTAGCCATCCTATTGAGAGTGCTGGATAGCTTCAAAGAGGTTAAAGTATCTTTTGAAGTCCAGTGGTGAGCAATGGGAGTAAAGGTTTGCCTGTACCTTTTTTTTTTTTTCCCCTAATATATGACCCTTGGAAAAGACACCTAAAGCGTGTAAGTTAAGCCCATCACTTTTGAGCAGTCAGGAATAAGAATATATTGATACATTACACCACAAGTTTACAAAACAAAGAAACAGAAACACATCTGGTGTTCCCTAAGCCTGTTGGCACGTGCCAGTGAATTTGCAATCAGGCGTGGAAACAGCCAGGCTCATGAAGCTTACATTTTTAGAACTATAGCAGTTGTCCTATAAATTATTCTGCATCTAGGTCTACACAAATAGCAAAGACAGATGCACAACGCTAGTGCCAGTTCTACAAAACATTATTCCAGGTTGCAAGATGCTGCAATAAATAGGTTAATCATTTTTAATGTCTTTGATATTTATCATAGCGACATTAATCAAGATGAATTAATTTGGAGCTAATGTGATTCCAGCATGAATTGCCAATGGTGTTTACTTGTAAATTCAGTTTTTGAGCACAGATACAATCTCTTTCATTCTCAAAACCAACTTTGTTTTCTATGCTATTCTACGTGACCTATGGACTTTCATGCTAGTGTTGATGCTGATGCATGGCAAGGTTTTCCCCTCTTATAAATTTTCATTTTTATTGATATCTGCAAAAATAATGGCCCTCTCAGTGCTTCTCTTTTGAGTTTTTTTTCCCTAACAAATCAGGTAAAATTCTTTTGACCCAGTTGACTAGTCCACTGTTGAAAAGTCACACAACTAATGTTGCCTGGAAAAAAATATTACTTTTTTTTATTGTCTCAAATACTATCAGATAAATAAACCTCCTCATACATAATTTGGAAGTAAATAGAAAAATTCTTTCATTTGAACTCATAGATGTCTATAAATATGAAATATATATTCCTGAGTTTCATTAGTCATATTTGTAATGAAATTAATTCATTTGAACATGGGAATTAGGCACATAAAAAATATAAGTTCTTTCAGAACTAGAATATAAAGTAGAGAATGGCTCAATGCCTTCCTGAGTACTGTCTGTATTGACAGATATTGCATCTGATATGATGCAACTACTGGGTCTGGTACAGAAAAAAGAACAAAAATTACATTAAGAAACCAAAAGCCAAAGACTAAAACTCTTAAATTCGAGTTCAATACCCCCATAAAGTAAACATTCTTTGTGGCTCTGGATCTATGTTCACTATATTTCCTTAACAAAATACTAGATTTAAGAAAAACTTGCAGTATATTATTTTGAAAGCCATTTATAGTTAGAACATTTCAGAATTCTCCCACAGTGAGTTCTTTACAAAGGTTTCTAAATCTCTCATAACGATCAAGCTTCAGCAGCAGACATCAGTTGTTAATTATATATACATACTTATATATGTGTGTGTGCATATGTGTGTGTAGCTGTGTGCATGTTTTAAACTGTTTTCTTAGCACATTTACCAGTTCATAAGTATGAGAATTTCCATCTTTTAACTTTAATATTGTAACATATGGAAGCACCTGAAAAAGAGGCCTCAGATTTTGTCCCAGGTTTTGCAATCTGGTTCACTGAAGCCAAGATTTCCATTTCAAATTATCCTTAAAGAAGAAAAATTAATTATAGCAAAATATTAAATACACTTTATCTAATGAAAATCTTTAAAATGAAGCTAAAGGACTGTTCACAAAATGTGCATGCTGTATACATGTAAAAAAAATATTGATAGTGTCCTCACTGACTTCTTCTAAAATTAGTTAAAAATTCGGTAATTAAAACAAAAAATTGTGTTAAATTCTAAATGAACAAACATGGAATTAAAGAAAAAGTTGCTCTAATAAATTGTCTCTCTTGAAGTAATTAAAATTCTTTTGATTTATTTCAAGTTGTTGCCCAGAAGGAATATCAAACCTCACTAATGGTAGAATTGAAAAAAAAGAACAAAAAAGCTATGATAACACCTTGTAGAATTCACACTATTTTCTTATCTCCTGAATATATTATTCATTTTCTTTCTTTATTTTCCTTAACTCACAATACCACAGAAGCAATAACTGAAATGGAAGCAGGGTAGAGGCATCTTGGGAGGTACACCAAATCTGGAAATGCAAATACCATCACATTTGGGCTGTAGCATTTTATTCAGTTCCACAATCACAGCTCTGCAGTTGTGACCAAAGACAGAGGCCAAGACTGCAGTCACCAGGAAGCAAGAACATATTGGAGAAGCACAGAGAGACCCAGTGAGACTGGAAGAGTGGGAGGCAAAAAGCAGAGGAGAATGCATTTTCCAGGAGTTATCTGCTATTGCACACAGAATATATCAATATGAATACTTTGTATGAACAAGTGTAAAACATTCATTGAGTTCACCGGGATCTCTGTCCAGTGTTCAAGCATTTTCTAATTCATAAATGGGTATAACCAGAGATATCTCATTTGGCACAGCCAGGCCAGGTGATCTATCAAACAGCACATTCTAATGACTACACCAAAGTTCTGCATGTCTGTGAAGGTGCTGCTGAAAGCAGAAAAATTTTAAATATCCCAAGGAATATGAACTGATGCTTTTCTAGGTATTTTAATATATTATGAAATTAATTCATAAGCTAAAGGGAATCCCGCTATCAAGGTTTTTTCCTTTTATAAGTCTAGAGGGAGAGGAAAAAAATTCCAAACAAAAAACCTGTAAACAACCGTCAACTTTCCTGTAATCAAACAGCATTTTTTTTCTATTTGTACAGCAGATGCAAGAACCATTGATTACTTATCAAGAGAATAGGCTAATTTGTTGAGGACTGTGAAGAAAATCATTACAGGGGTTGAAGTATTAGGAGAGTCCCCTTGAAAAGTACCATTTAAAAACAGAGCAATTCAAGAGAGGTTTTATAGATTTTCAGTTTATCTGGTAGCTTGAGCAATAGGCTTCGAAAAGTCACTGCTAACACATGGAATATGATTTAATTTTATAAAACTACAACTAATATGTGCTGCTCATTTCATGCTACCGTCACATCTGCTTTCTAGATTTTTAACTGCTCTTTGTTATTTCTTGAACTCTAGTTTATGATGCCATATAAGACCTTCATTATTAATGCACAGGGAATTATAGGACATAACTACTATTGAGAAATATCTAGAAAAAAAAGAAAACAAAATTCAGTGGTTAAACATACAAATTGAATTACCACTCATTACACAGATCAAAAACTAAGAAATTTCACAGAGTCTTGTCATTTAACTTCTACTAAAACTGCTTTCAGCAAAGTTTCATCGTACACATCTATACACCTCATATAAGTACAACCATAAGCTTTTATTAAATTCAAATTTTATTTCTCATCTGTTTATTTAAAGAACCCCAAACAAACAAAAGGACAGCAACAAAAATCCCCAAAACCACCAACAACCCCTCCACTAAAAAAAGAAACCAAAGAAAAACCAAAACTAAAATGAACATAAAAACTCACTGCTGATATTTTTCAATTGACATGTATATATTTGCATATATTTCTTAAAAAAGAAATACATAGCTCTGGCTTACCAGAAGAATATGTGGTAAGTAATCAAAAGGATGAATTTACAATGTGAAATGAGCAAAAAAATTGGTATTTGCAATGTCCCTTATTTAAAGCAGAGGCTGAATTTTGATCCCTTTGACAGTCAAGAGTCACTATCTCTTTTGTTTAGTAGTATCCAACTTCACTTTCTCCCTGCCTCAAGAGATGCTTTTTTTAAAAAAAAAAGCAAGAGGGGAGAAGAAATGAGGAAAATATAAGAATTTTTACTTGTTTAACTTATATTCTGCTTGAGTTATTGGCACAGCTACTTTCTACTTCAGAATCTCAGTAACAAGGGGGAATATTTCTAAAACGAGGGCCACAGTCAGAAAACAACATTGATGCATTTGAATGAGTGGCCTGGGTTATGGTGTTCATGTTGAACTAAAGCATACTTCAGTAATAATGCATGACAAGGTGCTTGTTTCACAAAACTGTCATAGAACAGGAATATTTTCTTTCTCAGAACCCAGGCTTCCTAAACCTCAGACCTCTGCTGTGATAAATGAACATGTACTCTTATCTGAGACACAGATTTGCTCTTACACCAGAAAAACAAAACAAAACACAAAAACCCTGACAGTTTTAGGTCCCCCAGTTTGGGAATTTCTCACAGTGAGCTTCAGTTCCTCATATATCAGTGAACCAGCAAAACAATCTCAAACCATCAACGCCTAAATCTCTCAAAAACACCTAAAGTTGGAGCAGGTATTTTGTAACCATGACTGAGCACTTCACTGCTAGACAACTCTGCAGTGAACTGGCTTAGACTGTGTAAGCTAGAGTAAATCATAGAATTGTTTTGATTTACAATATGGGGACAACCGCAAAGACTGTTCATAAAGGCATCTTTGTTTCTTTTCCCGACTTCATCTGAACTTCTCAGCTGCTCAAAGACACAGTCTAAAGGACAAACCTCAATTTTCATCAGGACAATAAATAAATTATATATCCCCTAAAAAACAACAAAATTACAAACAAAAAATTCACCACTCACAAACAAGAAACCCACCAAACTATGCAAAACGTATTATGTAGAAAACTATTCATAATAAAAGTTTCCAATATTCATGCTGTAATTTTTGAGGATGGCAGGAGTTTGAAAGAGAAGGCGATGTTCTTCCTTTAAGATTGGTGATGTAAAGCAAAAAAAACCTATAGATTTAAACATGGTGTTCCTTTAGATAGATTGTCATTGCTAAATTCTTTCTTTCTAAAGATCATTAGAGAATTTTATGCTCATAGAGAAAGTAAGATTTCCCAACAGAAATAACTAGATTCTGATGTAGTCGTTGTTTTGGTCTGCTGGTTTGTAGGCTACATCTCTGTACCTCCAAGTAAATAGCAGGTACAATTGGTTTTCAATGGAATAAGAAAGGCCATCCCCTCAGGTACTGCATTTCTGATGATCCATGAAAAAGGTTTGTAATGAGCTGGCAATTGGCATTGATTATCATTTAAAGGCAGTGCAAACATACAAAGCGAAGCTGAAAAGTTTTCACTGTTAGGTGACAGTGAGGAGCAGAATTTGTGCTTCCCTGAAAGAGAGGTATGAATTTCAGACACCACAGTCCCTGTTACTTTCTGCTCAGGGGTAGTGATGCTACTTGAAAATTTGGGAAAGGAAAAGTTTTTTCTTCCTTCTCCTTTCAGCAGTATGGCGAGATCACTACCTCGTATGCAGTGGCTGAGCTGTCAGCTTACAAATTCCCCGGTACCCAGCAGTATTTCTGTGCTACTGTAGGCAGGATGCTGACAACTGATTGTGTTCCTCATTCTCAGTCAGAGGTGTCTCTGTTACAGCAGCCCACACCTCACTGTCACACCTTTCACTGACTCTGGAGATTGTTGGCATTCTAAATACAGACTGACACCTGTTGTTTCCTGGACACTTGATGGTAAAAAATGATGAAAAGTAGTTTTACTTACTTTTTTTAGTTTGAAGTTGAGCAGCTTCATCAGTCTGCTGTTACAGAATGCATCATCACTCCTGTATTGCCCTATGAGCTGCTCTGCAGCTCCTTGTGTCAGTAATACAGAGGAGAGCTGTGGTCCTTTCTCCTTCATCCAGCATTTACTCAATATCAGCTTCCAGCCCTGGAATGAAGAGATAAAGAGGAAAGCAGTTCAGCTGCCAGAGTTAGCATTTTCAAAAGTGACATGACTTAAAAGCCATGAAATACTCCATGGTCTGTATCTGAGATTCAGAACAAGAGTTACAAATAATAGGAAATATTTCATATAATAATTCAGAGTACCACATCTGAATCTCATGAGGTAGGAAAGTAATCCCTAATAAGTGATAAAACCAGCTCATTTTGGAAAACAACACTCCTCCTGCAAGCTGTTACTAAATGACAATTGCATGTTAAACTACAGAATCTAACTATTATTTTCTAGCTAGTTGAGTATTCTTCTTCTATCACCTGAAAAAAGTTACCCTGAAAGCACCTCTGTGGAAGGCAATTTCCCTGGTAGGGGAAGTTACTTTGCATACACAATAGTGTATCACAGTTATGTCTAATGAATTACTGTCTCTCACTTGAAGGGCAGAGAGGGTAAGAGGTAACAAGTTTGAGCAGAGGAAAAAAGAGCATAAAATGGGTTACATTTTAAATAAAATAGAATACCAAAGAGAAACTGTACCTTCTATCTAAAGAAGCAAAAACAGGCCAAAAAGTTAACAAGGTATACCAAGCAGGACCAGAAAAATGTATTTTTAAGTCTTCTATTTTTCCCCTGTGCTGATCTTTTTCACTCTTGCATTGAATCATGAAGAGAACTACAAAACATGCAGGAGAAGCGTTCTTATTCATTGACTCCTGAAGTATTTTGTTTGACATCAGCCTTCTCTTTGTAGTTTTTGGTTTTTACACGTGTAAAAGATGTTTGAGCTCAGTCACAAATTGCCTCTTTACGAGGTTAAAAATAACAATACAGTAAACTCTATGCCTGGTTCAATACCTACTATTGTTTGTTGCCAAGTTTCTGCTTCAGAAATGGAGCATTAATGATGTGGTTTACAGCTAGGATGTCAGGGCAAAACTCTCATGCACACAGTGCAAAAATTGTATATGAAATAGCTTAGAATTTCCTTTTTTTTTCTCTTTCTTTTTTAATCGGTGAAACAACAGAGCTTCTATACAGTATCCACACTACCTCTATGAGTGTAGAGAGAGAAGTCTTGCATTTTAATGATTTAGGCCCTTAACCATATGTGTAAGGCACTTAATTAAATCAAAGAGGTTTCATTAAGAAATTATTTCTAGAAAGAAAAAACGTATCAGATACTATTAGTTCATTATTAATAGAAGCCATTACAATCTCAGTTTTTACACATTTCAGTGGTGCTTTTCACTGAAAAGATCAGTTCCAGGGCTTTTGCAGTTTACCCCAGCTGCCACCACTGTTTATGTGCTCCTCCCTGCAGCAGTGAGCAAGCAGCACCTGTGCAGTGCCCAGGACCAGCCCCTGTGACTGCAGCCCAGCTCAGCACAGCCCAGCACAGCCAAGCACAGTCCAGCACAGCCCAGCCCAGATCAGCACAGCCAAGCACAGTCCAGCCCAGCACAGCACAGCCTAGCANTAAACACAGCCCAGCTCAGCTCAGCACAGCCAAGCACAGTCCAGCCCAGCACAGCACAGCCTAGCACATCTCAGCACAGCCCAGCTCAGAACAGCCAAGCACAGCCCAGCCCAGATCAGCACAGCTAAACACAGCCCAGCTCAGCTCAGCACAGCCCAGCACAGCCCAGCTCAGCTTCTCTACGCACAACCCAGCACAGCTCAGCACAACCCAGCTTAGTACAGCTCAGGCCATCATAGCCAAGCCCAGCTCAGCACAGCCCAGCTCTGCACAGCCCAGCACAGCCCGAGATTACAGGGTGAGCTTTGTGCTCAGTCAGCCCTGCTCCAACCACCTTCACAGGGACTGAGAGCCCTCTCAGGTTAATAAGGCAGAAGGGTGGACAGTTTGTGACTCCAACAGGCTAAAATTTCAGGCACCTGCACAGGCTGTGGGATTATGATAATTTTTAGGTATTCATGCAAGTGGATTTGTAGGTACCTCAAGAAGCTTCCTAGCATCTATGAACACAGAGGTTTGTGGTGCATCACTCTAGTGTGTTGCATTTATGTAATATTTTAGTGTAAAATGAATGAGAGAAAAATTTTATTTTCGTTTTCCAAAGGAAGATAATTCGGAATTAGGAATCTGAAATATTAGTCATAAAATACAATAAAATATTGTTACTGACTGATCACATGAAAACTTCAAAATACAGAAGTAAATCCAAACCAACCTAAATTCTGTCTCTACATTGATTAGGTTTGAGTTTAATTTTTAAAATAAAAGTAACTAACCAATATCCTGTATTATCAGCTACTTTTCAATTAGAAAACTTTCTTCTACTGGGCCTTTATTATGAAATTTTTTATTAAACCTCCCCTTCAAGATTCACTACAAATTGTTTGGCTGTAGTAGCTTTTCAGTCCTCTTGTATTTGCAATAATCAAGAGAAATCTAGTAATAATAAAAGCAACTCTAGATCATAAGTTCAAGCTAATGGGAAGTTTTTCTTTTTTTGATGATGTGACAATATGAATAAAATATAAATGTGACTGAACCCCTTAGAGCAGGTTTATTAGATATGTGCAAGGATCTGAGCCCTTCGTACTACTCAAGACTATTGATTCTTTTCTCATACCATCTGAAGTGGGGCACAGTACTAATGATGTTGTAAAATCTCAGTATTATAAACTACATTCACTAACATTAGGTCACACTCTACAGAAACCTTTTTTAATTGCCAGACTATTCTATTCTTTTCTCAACAAAATGTGATATCAAATACTTTACACCTATTGAAACTTTTTCATTAAAAAACTAAACTTGGACTTTTAATGACAGTTAAATGATACATGAATAAATATGTGAAAGTCCTGTAATTTGTGGAGATGTGGAATATTTCCTTAGTTCGTAGCAAAAATTCTGGAGTAAAAGGGAAATTATTTCACAGGTACATAGTGTTTAAAAGACATGATCTTATACTGCAAGAGTGACTTTATGCTGTAATAAAGTCTCTATCATATTTATGGAAGAGTTCTATATATTACCTTGCCAGAAGATGTATTCTGTTGAGAAAATTAGGAAAAGTAGAAAGCTGAGAAATTAGGCAAGTAGAGGTCAAAACCACTTAAACTTCCACACAGCTATTTATGGCTGGAACAGTAGGACTGGTTATTTAACACTTTTTTTAACCTTTCCCCGTGTCAAAAAAGAACCCCTACTATTTCTAATGATACACTGTCTGAAGTATATACATCAGAATTCGTGGAGACTTTATGTACAACATATCAGTGTGGCTGTGTACAAGTTCATACAACTCTTCTGCTTGGTGTGTCTAAACATCTACGACATTTCAACACATCCACACAAGATGGAGATCCAGTTCTTTCTATCTGGAGATTTTTTTTTTTTTAATGACCTTTCCCTTAATGGTATTTGCATAAAGGCCAGGAGTACTAATGAAATATGTTAGGATTAAGAACAGGAACAGCACTGTTACTGAAAAACAAAACAAAATAAACTTAGCAAAACACCTTCCCCCCTAAAAATTAGTTAACTTGAAGGTGACTTGATGTTACAGGGGCAAAAGTTAAAAAGGTAGTGATATTGCGTTCAAAGTTCAGCATCCTACAAGCACACTACAGCTAAAGTATTTTTCTGAGATGATGAAGTGGAAGAGTCAGAAAAAACTTGAGGATACAACTTAATCAGTGGCAGAATATCAAGCATTGTGGAGAAGGTAAATGTAGTTCTAGGATATACTGTGCATATTCTAGTAAGATATTTCTTCCAAAGGAAGTGTGGATAATTACATTTTACAGAGAATTGAAAGGAGTTTTAATGTAATATTGTATTCAACCTATTTACTATAGACTCTTTAAAGTTTTTTTTGTAAACCAGTCATTGGAGTCAGAAAATAGTGCCATGATGGCATTTTATAAACAGATTTATGAGACAGATACTCTCTTTACACTAAAAAAGATACAGTCTCTCTTTATATAAGAAAAGAAAGAAAATTATTTTGAAGTATTTTGCAAGAATTGAATACAAGATCCTTTTCTTCTAGAGACAAGAAATTCTACTACAGTTATTTTCATAGGTGCAAACATAACTTTTTTCCTATCTTCTGACACTATAAACTGAAATAGTAAATGATATCTGGAAGAATATGGGATAATGTTGTAGGAGTTACATAATTTTTCAAACACTCTTGCCTCCATACTGCTCTCTGGTCATTTAGGAAGATAAAAGAAAGCCTTGGACCACTCTTCCTGAATGCTTAGATGCTGCTTTGCTAATGAAGGATAAATCTCAAATGTAAAAATACAACCTAAAAGCTTTTCTCTTAGTACTTTATTCTATTTTGTGATTTTGCTATGAACATTTTAACCACTTTGTACCTCAGAATTTATCAGACATCTGTAGTAAAAGGTGTTACAATGATGGAAGTATTTCATTAATGCAGATGTATTATTTTAGTATTACAGATGACTGAAATAATATTTTGTTATTGGTTTCAGATAGCTCCCTAAGTTTTTCTAGCATACTTTAATTTTGAATATTAGAGTATTGAAAGCTTGAATCAGTCTCTGATAGTTATATTAAAAGCCATTAGCCATCGTTATCTACTTCTAGAAAAAAAGTAAACAAATCTAAAACAGATGGGAAAAACACTCACCTCTTACAGGCACAGGCAGTAATGTGGCCACGAATAAATCCATCCATGTCCAGCTTTGATAAACTGATTAATCTCCCTAAAAAAAGACAATCAGAACAGACAACATACTTTTCCTATTCAACAGTGTCATTTATTGTAATCACAGTTACTTTAGGACTTTCTCATGTGCTGCAATGTTGCTTTACTACACATATTCTAACATTTTCAACTCAGTTTTGTCTTCACAGAATCTCAGAAATATAAAATTTGATCTCACTTAGCTGAACCAGAACAAGCAAAAATCAAGTTTCTTTCTTTATGGGCACAAGATGCTTAGATATGTTCATATTTAAACATGTACTGCCACCTGTGGTCCAGGCAAGAGTTGAACTTACTATTCATTTCAAGTTACAGTAATGTAACTGCATTCCATTGAATTAAAAAAAAAACAAAATAAAAATGGAATATTAGACCAAATGCATTTCATACTTTATTTGATTCTTCAAGGTTTTGTTTGGAAAGTAGCTCTTTGATTCTTATAAACAAAAAGGAAACAACCTCCAAATCCACTGAACTTAAGTCTTTTGAAGTTAGGCTTTACATGTCAGCAGGCAAGGACTAGGTATTGCATGCAGAGCCTTGTCAAAATAACACCTTCATGAAGAATTTTTTTTTTTTGTAACATTTCCTTCATGAATTCTTCATATGTTTACAACTGAAGGTAATCTTTGAGTAGAAATGGCTTGCTAAATGATGCAGCACAACCAGGTGCTGCTCATTTTCAATGCACAAAATCTTCAGTTGTTCACAGTTGCATATTTAAATCCAGGCTGAAAGCAAATAGCCCAGATGTAGTAGAACAGCTGAAGAGAGTGCAAGAAGTAAAGAACATCTTACTGCAATCTCCTGTGAGCTACATTATTTTACCTCAAACTTTTTCTCATTCATCTTCTGTCACCCAGCCTGAAAGTTGCCTTAAACAGATGAGAAGCCTTCACCACTTCCACACTGCCTAAAGACTCGCTGTGCCTCACAGCTGTAAGGGCTCTCCCTGCATCAGCAGAGCCTGAAATCTCTTCTCCCTCTGGGCTTTAGGCTGATATGGTGCAGCTGTGAGATCTTGCAGGACGCTTCCAACAAAAGAACTGCTAGCAGCCTTGTCCACGTTCTCCCACACTGTCCTGTTGGGAGCTGCATTAAACTCAGCCCTTTGGCCTTGGCTCTTATGGGGCTCATCCTCACCCGTGGCAGCTGTGTTTGTGCTCAGCTTTGAGCCTGAGCTCAGCTTTGCTCTATCAGTGCAGATTTGTTCACTGAGCACTGAGGTGTTGGCTGATCTCCAGATCTGCCCTGCCCTTCACAATACCCTTCAGATATGCTGGGGTTGCACTGCTCACCTGGGAGGGCACTGGCCCTGCCTCTCCTGTCTCTCATCCTTGGCTCCCACCTCAATTTTCTGCTCAGAGCAGCCACTTTTGCTGCTTCCTGGCAAGAGCCTCTTGTGTCACAATTTTGAGAGGCAAAGAGGAGATCTACAGACAGCTCTAAGTTGAAGCTATGAAAACAATAGCTGGTCTTGCCTGAGGTTTTGGGCAGTAAGCACGAAATAACAGTTTTGTATCTTAAAATACAATGTATACAGACAGCTACATTTTTATGACTTAAAGCTAATAACTGACATTTTGAAAGCAAAATTGTCACACTGATGAGTTTTATGCCAAGAAAATTCTAATGTGTTCAACTGTTTTAGGAAATTAATTTAAACCAATTGCATTAGAACATAAAAACCTTAGAGCATAAAAACTTACATGCCTGAGGTAGACATCTGTCAAGACATTCAGGTATATGGATTTTTTTAGTGTCTGCTAGAAATAAAAAAAGGAAAAGGTGACTTGTTTAAACTCTCAGACTAAGTTAGATGTCAGTAACCTAAACACTAAACACCCCCAAAAATGGTTATTTTAATTTTATGATCTCTGTAAATATGTTCAGACTTCTTCTGTCAAGTGGCTAAACTAACAAGGTGAAGTAGTCCTAGATGGCAAAAGTTAAAATCTCTTTCATCTACATCTCTCCCCGCACTTAAAAAAAGTACCTGAAATACAATATTTTGCATGAACAAAAACCGACCCCTCCTGTACATTCTGAGGGTACTGTGTTGCAAAGTATTCTCATGCAAGTGTATGAAAACAAATTCCAAAAAGGAAAATTTAAACAATGAATAATAAACTCATTATAACATTCTGTTTCTTAGTGACAAACATTCAGTTCAGGATCAGTTCACACTGGGTAAAATAAATATTAAGAACAGCTGCTGACATTATCTGAACAGCTCAAACCTCATGATCTGTAAAACTGAATAAGAAATTTATAAGGTCAGATTTTATTTTATTAATATAAGTCCTTTGGAGAAGGATTAGAGGGGGAGAGGAAAATAATATTAATAAAAAATATTAAAAACCCCAAAAAAAAACAAGGAAGGTGGCAGAGCTTGTTGATGGTAATCTCCATTTTACATCTTCAGAGCAGAAAAATAGGGGCTAAACTTTTTAAAGTAACCATTTCATTGGGGGTGGCTGGACATCAGCCTACATGTGGAAGGCGGTGAATCATTCCTTTGTACCACTTGAGTTTTGTTTCTTTATTTATTAGGATATCTTCATCTTGAACCACAATTTTTTTCTCACATTTGCTCTTCCAGTTTTCTTCCCCATCTGTGGGGCTGACAATTCTGTGTCTCTGAAACTCCACAGCTGAAGGCTTGTCAGGAAAGTAAGAAGCAAGGGAAAGCTTTTTACTTTCCAGAAGGCTTGCGGATAAACTCTCCAAACAATATTCCTTCTCTAAACAACAGGTGGTGTTTTTCATTCCTGTTCTCACAACAATATAATACATTGTTTCTCTCGCCTATCCAATGGCAGTAGAGAAAGTGGTGTTCCTGTTCACCAATGACTTTTTACCTAGCAAAGTGCCTTATATAAGGTATTTAATTTTGTTAATAAACTACACTTTTTACCTTCTGATGAACTGCAATTGGAGTCTGTGTGTTTCTGTTCATCCATGACAGTGACACCCACCCTGCTGGGGTGAAGCAGGGCAGAGGGGTGGGAAGGCAATGAGCAAGGGACTGTTTGATGCTTCATTGCTGGCTGTGGTCAATTGGCAACCAGGGCAATGCCACAAATTAGGCTCCTGATTCTTTCCAGTTCACCCCTGATATGAGTGAAGTGTAATACCATGAGGAGTCTGCACTGCATTTCTGGGACTCAAAGGAAAATGTGTGTACCTTGTACAGATGAAAAAATTCTATTGCTCTTCTTTCCTATAATGTGAAACAGCACTAGCTGCCCCAAGCCTTAACAGGACACTAAGGTTTTGCTTCCAGTAAATAAAACCCTTCAAGCACAGAATAGAATAAAACAAAGGTTATCCTTGAGGTTTAAATGTCAAAAGGAGACCTTGAGAGTACTGGTTGCACATCCCAGTTCTGGCACAAATTTTAGCTTACAGCATTAAGTGTCATTCTGAGCAAGGTTTTCTAACTAAAACTCTTTCCCTTGGTTCAGCATGTGTATAAAATGATAACACTTATTTTGCCTGTGTTTTCTCAAATAAATCTTTTTAGAGTCTTAGCTTTTTTGCCTGTCTCATGTCACAATATTTTAGCCACTACTATAACACCTTTAAACTACAGGAAGCTATTTCAGATGATTGCAGGTACCTTGTCTATAGATAAGGGAGAAAATTTTGGTCATTAAAGCTCATTTTTAGTTCTGAATTCAGCCTGAACAGTGAACTTTCATGGTAACAAAATTATGCAATTATACAAAGAAGCTTTTACTGCTTATTTGGACTTCAATAATAGGTGAGAACCAGTTGATTCTTATTTCTCAATGCTGCAGGATCTGGAAGCCAGGAGTAGCTCATTGTTATCTCCCAAGAGTAACAGATTTAAAAACATAGTGATTTTCTCAAAAAAAAAGTAAACCTGTATTGAAATTATTTCCACTGCAATTATTTCTTCTGCAATGTTTAGACCCAAAACAGAATTTGCAGTTGTGGTGAAAATAGTGAAATAATATGTTCATTTCAGAAACTGTGATAAAAAATGCAGCAAAAGGAGGAAAAGTTCACCAGGACTATATTAAATGGCAGGAGTCTAATAAGAATGCCTGCATGGATAAATTGTGTCTAACACTGCTTCCATAATCTGAAAGGTCTATTTGCCTGAATAAATTGTGGAAGCATAGTCCACAATTTTAAGAACAAGGTTAATACTGTTTAGTGAATGAATGATGAAGAAAAGACATATTTGAATAATAAATGCTTTTTTCAGTATAAACTGCAGCTTACTGTACTTTCATACATTCAAGACTTACTGATTCAAAATGATACTGCTTCAAGAAATGTAATGGTCCATGAGAACATAAAAATAAAGTATTCCTTTATAACTCATTTGGGCATTCTTAGAAAAAAAGCTTTCCATGCTCTGGGGGTAGTCTGTAACTTTAGGAGGCCTCTGTCAATGTTTGCATTGACTTCTGAGTGTTTCAAGGCAGCTCATTGCATTAGCAAAGGGAGCTTAGACTTTTTTTGTGCCAAATCATATATAAATTATTTTCTTTCCTTTAAAATATTCAAATTCACAGCAGAAAAATGGAATTTTAGAACTGTTGAACAGGCAAAAGAGAATATATGAGCATACTCTTGCCTTGACAATCAGTAACTTGAATCTGATTAGATGTGTTTTATTGAAAAACCTTCAAAACATCCCTTCTCTTAATGTTTTTATATGAGATATCTTGACTACTCATGATATGCTGATGGAGTTCAGATAAAAGAAACTCAAAGGTTCAAACTTCTTTAAACAGTAGAAAATTTTCTTGCCAAAGCAGACTTCAGTTCCTTCTAAAATAGAATGTGCAGAAAATGCAGACCACATAGTGGTTTGTGGTGGTTTGCAGTTTATATGGTTCTGAGAGTTAAATCATAACAAAATTATACTTCTATTTTTAAGTTGTAACAATATGGATGTTTCCTGTTCTTTTATTTTTTGTTTGTTTGCTTTTTTGGGTTTTTTTTTCCTTTTTTGTTTGCATGTTCTTTTTGGTTTTTTGTTTGTGTGTTTGTTATTTGTTGGGTATTTTTTAACTGAAGGAAAAAAAGAAAGAGGAACCAGGAAAACAAACAAAGGCCTGTCTTTCTTTATTTTGTTTAAGGGTTTTTTTTCTCCTTCAAAATTCCTAGTATTACAGGTCAAATTTTAGAGAAAAGTTGTTCAAATTAATGGTATGGTTACTATTGAGTGAAATTTGTCTTAAAGTTTGCTTTTGACTCTATCACAAACTTTAATGATTTGATTCAAAGGAGCTGAGAGAGATTTTGCAGTTTCAAATTATGTATGGCTATACTGGGTTGTGAAACATTTAAACTATTCTAGTTCTCTTTTAAGAAGTATTTAAACTGTTCTAGCTTGCACAGTCTCTAAGATCATGATTTTAGCATTTTAAATTAATGTAGTCTGAAACAAATATCCTTAATATGATTTTTACAAACCATAAAAAATGAACTGTAGAGCAAATTATCTTATTATAAAACCAGAACAAAAATGTGATGCTTCTTCTTGCATCTAAATTAGAAAATTGTCTGGTTTACCTGTGTGCTGTATTCATCAGTCCAGAATTCTGTGTTATTTGCTTATATTGAAAAGCACCTCTGAGAGTTCACAGAACTCTGAGGAGTGAATGTATTGATAGAGATCTTGAAAAGCTTCTTATTTCTGAGAGGAATGTTATAGCCATCCTCATATCATGCACCCAAGGGCAGGCAGGAATGTGAGCAAGCCTCAGAATGAGCCACAAAGAGAAAGAGGTAATCAAAAGAATACTTAAGAATACATAATCACAATTTACTACTTAGGTTTTAAATTTTTCTAATGCAGACTCATCTTTTTGCTGCAAGCCTCTGTATATACATGTATGTGTTGCAGCCGAAAGCTTTGAGCAAATTAATTTAAAATTTATCCCTAGGAGCATCTTCTCAACTGTTTGAAGTGTTTCTTATCCATTATAACTGGAATGTTCCTCGCTGTTATTACAGTAGTAATAAAACTTGTAATGCATTTCATATCTCATGGCTGTGGTTCAACTTGTGTTTAACCTTCAGTGTTCTTTGGCTGTGTATGGAGCAATAGCAGTGAAAGCATGCTTCTATTTATCACTGTGTGCTAACCTTAAAGCACAGCATTTAGCAGTGTTCCAATAAGCTGCAATTGCAAATGGTGATATTACCATAACAGATTTTCAGTGTGCTTTTCCCAGCTCTGTGTAATAGAGATGAGAATGTCTATATGCCAGACCAAACATTGAGGCCAGAAGGGAGTATTAGGTTGAGTTTTTATAATAGACTTTGTGTCTATCTGGTTTAGAACATATGCTTTGTGTCCTGAATCCATCCAGGCATGAACAGAAAGTGATTGAAAGGTATCTTTATCACTTCTCCTAGTCTCTGTAACCCTGGCAGTTCTGCTTAAATTTACAGTAAAAAACAGCACCTAAATCAATAAAACAGAATGAAATGCACTATAATTGTCTTTCTGTCACAGTGGATGTGATTCTGCTTGGCACTGGAATATTGATCTTTTAATCAAAGTTAATTGTTGTCAGAGAATTAATTCAGGAGAATACAGGAGAAACAAATGCAATCTGTAATGTGAGTTTGACACATACTGCAATTAAAATTGTAGCACTTTAGTCGACCACAATCTGTGAGAGCTCCAAAGTTGGGGACCCCTCCTGTTTTATTTGAATAACCACTTATTCTACAAGTTGTTCTCAAATTAATAGGAACACAAAGGTCATCTTTTGATTTTAATGACAGCCAGCAGCCCATCACAACTTTTTGAGCTCCTTGCCTAAATTTCTTTTTTCAGAATGCAGTGTACAATACTCTTTCTCCTGGTCTTTCATACTAAATGTAGCTGACTTATTTATTAAAGGAGTAGAAAGATCATGTTATGGAATTATACCAAAAAAAGATTAATGAAATAAATATGCAATATGCCCCTCAACAATTCCAAGAAAAATCTACAAATATGAATGCAGAGAACTGGCTTCCTGTTAGAACTGACTCTCATGTATGCATACAGTCTATATAACAGACCATAAAGAGGACAACACACAGCGCTGCACTTTGTGCGACTTTTGTGGGAATGGCACCACAGGTAGAACGGACAAAAATGCAGAAAGAATGATACTGAACATAATCACTGTAGTCTTTTAAGAAATGAAACACATAAATAAATGAAAGTTCTTCCAGAGATCTCAGACGAAAGACAATGCATACAATGTATATTCTTGTAAATACATCACTGATATTGAATTCACTTTACAGCACTGTCTTGTTTATCTTTTCCTGACAAAATTTAAGAAAGCTGCAGCTCAGTGTTTGGATGAGTTGTAAATAAACAATCTTCTATCTATGTTATTACTCTTTTTGAATAACAGCAAGCAGCTCTTTCTTCCAGCATAAGACTATTCTAATTCTAAAATCAAAATTAATCAAACTCTCTTGGTTAATCAAAATTATATATTATCATCCTGATTGCAATCATCTATCAAAGATCATTTCCTCCTGCAGTTTATACAGTACATAATCAGTGCAAAAGAATAACAAGTCAAGTCTAAAGTGAAAACACTAGTTGTGAGGTAAATAAAACCATGAAGAGGACAGCAAGAATCTGGCATTTCCTAGGCTTTCCATACATTTATATCATGCCTTTCAAAAAATCATATAAGATCATTCTAGAAGCCTAATTAACACATGCAAAATTATTTTGATTTTTTTGGGGGAATTTTTTTTCTTTTGATTGTTTTTTCCTTTTTTTTTGTTTTTTATCAGTATCTTCATAAAAAGATGTGAAACTTCCCGATTAAGGAAGTTTAAGTCAGAAATAATGGATAAAAATTTGCTGAAGATTTTCAGAGAAACTTCATGTTTCTTTGTTGCTGCTTAGCTATTGAGTGCAATCTTGTCCTCATCTGACTGGTGTCCTTCAGGTTTATTACCAATTAAGAAACTAACCCGATGGTCTCAACCAACCAGAGATAGCAGTATTGAGAAACAGTGCTTTCATTTCAGATTCACTCAAAATATGAACACATTAAGCATATGGAAGGACAATAGGTCATTATGATGCTGTAAGTTTTAACTCACAAAGTTAGAAGGAAACACATTTTCTTTATGCAACATTTTGACTGAAATTTCCTGTTTTAACAGTGTAGTACAGAAATACAAGTCACTGTAGAATTGTCTAAACATTTAGAATTAGTTGGTAAATGTTGTCAGCATACTACTGTAAAATACCTTGTGCTACTCCTTAAAGATTGATGACTAACTTTAGATGGACTGTAGCCAAGGACAGAAAATCCTCCTAAGTCTTTGTCTAAATTTCTTAGAAGCAAAAGAGTTACTGCTCTAATTTTAGCCACCCAGAGGCAAAAATGGATAGCTCTGCTGTATGCTAATATTTAGGTCACACATCTCTCAAGTGCTTCACTGGTTAACTTGTGAGCTGCCAGCTGAGTACAGGTAACACTAAAGATCAGTCAAGGTTAAATCAGAAGCGATCACCTAGCTTATAAATCAGAAGTAGGGGAAAAAAGAAAGGTCATGAGAAGTCTCTCTTTGTTATGAAAGACAGAATGTACTTGAAGAAAACAGGTTTTGAAGGGTTATTTCAAAAGTATGAAAAGCCAATAAGGCTTACCTTGGCTATACACGTGTGATGTTGGAAAGGCTTCATAGAAGTCATGGAATCCAGAGTGGGGATGGTGTGTGCTCATCTGTAAGACTTCTCCAGTTCATGTGTGCATATAACTTCAGGACATAAATCCCTTTTTTCTGACATAACATGATTGGAACGTATCCTAAGTGCGTAATCATGTCTCTTTGTTTATGTTTTTTCAGAAATTTCTTTTCCATGCTCTTCAGATTGCATAATGAAGCAGACTAATAGACTCATTCTCCGATTCAAAGAGAAATGATTTGTGTAACAAGTACATGAAGTGCTGTCTCAATCTACACTAAAATTAACAAAAACTACAAAGATGCCTACACATAATTAAGTATTCAAAGGCTGAACATGTTAATTTATTTGATCTTTGTTAAAATTGCTGGGTGGTAATTGGTCAGTTCTGGTTTACAAGGGAATTATTAGGCTTGAATATATGAAGTAACTTTACAATTCCTTGAATTTTTGGAATTTGTTTTTTGGAAACAGGAAACAACGAATAAACATGTAGACAATACCATTACATTAAGAAGGATTTGAAAATATTTCAAACACTATGGGCCCAGAAAGATCAACAAATTCAGACTATAAAGGATTTAAGTAAATAGCAACCAAGAAGTAGAGAAATATGGACTTGAGAAAAAAAATGAACAGAAATATTTGGATCTGATTACTTAAAACATATATTCTTGGTAAAAGGGAGAAGAATTATTCTTGAAGTGATTCATGATGAAATAATCAATATTATGAGCAGTGGACAAGAAGCAGCTTGTGGTTTTGAGACATCTATTCTAAACTCCACAGGAAGACTAAGATTAAATTTTCTCTCCTCATTGTAACAGAAATCAAACATGTTGTGGCAGACACAATAGAAATAGATACAAAATAAAATGAAAATTCCCTGGTTGGAATGTGGGAGGCCTTGGACAAGGTTTAATTTAGAAGAAAATATATTATTTATTACATATTTTTATATGTATATTATTTTATGGGACAGATTCTCACAGTCATTCCACTGGAGATACATCTGCCATATTTGTATTGGTCTTGGACAATCTAATCTTGTAAATAAATTGTATGAACTAGGAGGCTTGATAAATTAGTTTAAAGAAGTAAAAATGTACAACACCTAGAGCAAATGTAAAAACTAAATAAAAGTGACAAATATTTTTTACAGTTTTAGGTTTTGGTAGACTGTTTTGACTTGCCATCTGGAGAGATAACAATATAAAAAGGCTTACATAATACAGAGAAATGTGCTTTAAACATTCTTGCCTGTGGAAACAATTTTCTTTCTTTACAGCACTTGTTGCTATGCCAGAAAATATTTTCAAGACACAACATACAACTCGTGACTTGCAGATGAGTGGGTCAAACCCGAAAGACCATGTCAGTTCAATTTCATGGTAGGAGATGAGAAATTGCTGATGGGTCAGGGAAATCGGGATCTGAGTACTCATATCCATCTGTTCCTTGGGGTATATATGGAGGCTTTTTAATCCCAAGGTTTGTGGTAGACAGAGCCCAGGTTTTATGATCAGCACTTAGTAACTGGCTTCTCTTGACACAAGTGTAATTCAAGTTTGGTGGTTTTATTTCACATTTTTGTAACATCAGCAGTATGAATCCAAGCTTTAAAGATATTCTTGACTTTTACTATTCTCATTTAAAATATAGCTGAGCTTAGAAAATATTTTCAAACACATGCAGACTAAAAGGTTGCAAGCAGAATCTGAGTGTCTCAGCCCAATCGAAAGTCTAAAGACTGATCCAAACATATGTTCTAGAAATTTTTAGATTTCATTAAAAAGCCCTTTAATTGTGCTGATTTGTAAGCTTACTGTATTTGTCCAATGCAAATAACTGATTTGGCTGAAATTGACCCAGATCATGGTGCAGAAAATCAGTGAGCTTGATTACTAATGAGAATCATAGGGATTAGGAAAGAGGATATGGCTTCCTGGTTTTGTCGCAGGGAGGTAGGTGGAAAGCGAGAAAGAGAACTCCATGGCTATTTCCTAATAATTCTCAATATTTTTCTAAACTCTAAATTTTGTCACTCTCCATGAATATTATTTTATTTTATTTCTAGATAATATTTTTATCTGAAGTTATTATATCCCCTTGAAAGTCAAGCACTTCTTAAAGCAGCCTATAATGTGGATATTTTATATTCATGAAGTGTATGTTGAAATCAAGGGAAAAATCATTGTCATTCTAAACTTTTAAAATTTATGAGTAGTTAAGAATTTAAATTCACATGAAAGCACTTAATGGTGAAGTGTAATTTTTTGATACACTAAAAAATTTGTAAAATCATGCTATTTATTCAGGTATATTAAGTTGAGTGAATGTAAACAGCTCGGTCTCAGTGAACTGTTTAAGACACATAGAGAATTAATGACAGATGAGAAAATAGAACACAGGTGCCTCAGGCATCCAATTGTTTCCCCGTGTTAAATAAAAGCATCTTTCTGCTTGACACAATGATGCATTTCAAATTTAAAAAATCCTGGTGTTAGCTTACCATGAGCCATCTAGTAGATGCAAAATGAGCAGCTTACTTCTGTCATTCTAAACTAATCTGGGAGGAAGGAATCAAGCCAGATTAAACAAGCTGTATGTTCAAATTTATTTTTTTTTATCATTATTGAATTTTCAGCTGAGTGTGACACATCAAATCATCTTCTTAAGCAAGTAAAAATCCCAAACAAACATAAAAAACACTATTTTAGTGCTTCACAGGATTGTTTTCACCCACGTGCCTTATTTTGCACAGGATTTGCCTTATGACCCAGGATTTAATTTGCCATTTCTTTGCCAAGTCAATCAGTACAAGACTAACTCACGACAATTATAGTTTTGGTTGCTCTGAATCAATTTTATCATCAAATTTTGTCAGTAATATTCTTTTATACCAAGCAATATATCACAGATCCAGGTCCCACTGACAACTAAAGTTCAGTTTGAGTCAGTCACAACCTGCCCCTTCTCTTGGTGTTCCGCAATGCAGAGATTCAAAACTGCCTGCATATTCACCAGAAACAGCGAGCAGCACAAATAATGCCAGACACAAAGAGATTAAATTTTAGTAAGAAAATATTAGAAGGTATTGAAGGACTTTGTGCCCTCATTGCATGTGCAGCACCTATAACATGAGATATACACTAAGTCTTTAATAGGAGGTTTGGTTGTTGTTTGCATTTTTTTTTAATAAGGAAACAAATTCCTGAAAAAAAACACAAACACTGTGATTGGAGAATTTTATGAGTTGTTAGGCAAATAGCTAACAAACTCAAAAAACTTGATGTGCCTTTGGTAAAGAAAATAAGCTAGGCTTCTAAACTCTGCTCCAGCCTAGTGCTCTAACGTTGTTATATTGAAGATGTAGAGGGGTTTCTCTTTCCTCTCTCAAAACACATATTTAAGCTAACCATTTCATTAGAGGCACTTACAGAGAAAAATTAATACAGATGTTCAAAAATATCAAGTGCTTAATATTCTTGAGCTTTTTAACAGCTGTGGGTGTAAATTAAGGTCCATATGGCAATTGTGTCTGTTATAAATGAAAGAAGAAAGAGCCATAACTATATTGAGTAAATTAATTTACCTTATTAAAGAAATCTGAATTACTTAAAAAGCAAAGAACAAACAAAAAAGGGAGAGACAAAGCTGTTCAAAGCTTGTCTTTCAAAATGAACAGAAAGTCATAAAGCTAGGCATCAAATCAAATCAAATCACATTTTTACTTCTTTATTTTACTTGTCTTAATAATGAAAAATTTAAAAACATTGTGATGAGATTTTTTTTAAAATTAAAAACATCAGCAAAAACCAAACAAACCAAACCAAATGACAACAATACTCCCATACTCACAAAGTGCTGATTCAGTATGTTTGTTTTGTCCTTGATGCAGTTTTGCAAGTATTTTTACTTTCTTCTCCCTCTGTTCCTTAAAGACCTGACTCCAGGAGGAGTATTGTGAAATTTCACTGTTGATCATTAAAACATACTTAAATCCTTATGAGGAAGATGCAATAACAAGTAAAGCACTGCTATTTTTTCATAATGTGGCTTGTGGTTCCTCTTTTTTACAAAAGAACATCATAGCAATTTTGCATGCTCAAAGGCATACAGGGCCACAATGTTTTGCTATTCAGAAAAACAAGTAACTTCAACCCCATTAAAGCAGATTCTCGCCTCAGATCCTCTGCTGACCAGATTTTGGCAGCACCCCTTGAAATATCTGGCAATCTGTCAGATCATTACCACTTCAGAAGTACTAATTTTCCTTTTAGATGAGGTGCAGCATTAGTCATGTATTTTCTTTGTTACAGCAGATGTAGAACCCAGCAGCCAAGTGATCAGCACACACCCAGGCTTTGCCCTGCTGCAAATGTTTCAGTTATCAAACATATGGTCTGATGTTGCGGGTCCTGCTTAAATGAAACTGAAATCAGCTGTGCAAGGACACTGAAACCAGGGAGGACCCAGCTCGCTGTTGGTTGCAGGATTTCACACAGCCACCTGCAAAATTCTTTCTGTGCAGCTGACACAGACATTACTAACAGGTTGCAGATGTTGACAGATAGATGTTATTTTATGTGTGCTCATAATGCCCCTCAAATATATTAAATCACAGAGAAGCATGTATAAGGTAAAAAAAGGTAATGAATGCTATTTAATGTGGCATTGGAAATGCTGTCGTTCCAAGGAAACTATATGTAAAGAGTCTCAAAATATTTTGAAAAAATTTAACTTTCAGAAACCCTACGAAAAAGTTGCATGTTTTATTGCAGACACCTTTTCTGCTATTCAAGAAAAGACTCCAAAGTCCTTGTCTCAGTGTGTAAGGCAATCCTGAATACACAGAAATGAATGGAGCTATAAAAAATGACAACTGATTTCAAATCCCTGTCAGTTTTGCTAAACTGCCATTTTGAAGTAGTAAAGGGGACATTTGATAACAATAAATAATTCCCCAGTAGCAATCTGGGAACTGAACAGAAGCATTTTATCCTTTATTAAGAATAGTTTCCAAAGAGCACAATCTAGTTTAGTGATAGTTTCCTTTGTATAATTGCTAGCACTACACTACACTGGCCAATTTCTCTTAGATCCTTTGAACAAAATACAGAAGACAAGTTATGTCTCAGCTTAATTTGTCAGGAAGCTACCTCATTCTTCTATTCTGTTCTCTGGAATTAATAATTCATTACCCACTTTAGATCACTATTTCCAGATGTTTTTCCAAGCACAGCCATGTTACATATGCCTGGACACATCTTCTTTAAAGAAATTGCATGTGTAACCTTAAGGCAATGTAATCCTGAGAGGAAGATTAACCTTTAGTTACATTTACATTATTTTTGGAGCATGACTAACCTTTTATTTGGAAGTATTAAATAGGAGGAATTGGACTATTTACAGATGGACCAAACCTGCTGGTTGAAAGCCCAATTCTGCTCTTGCTGGAATTAGTAGGACTTTTGTTAAAGACATAAGTAAAAGATCAGTTATCCCTCTTGTGCTTAACTTTGATTTTCAGAGACTCTCAAGGAATCACAATTTCAATCATTGTCAAAAGGTGTAAAGAGACTCACAATCTCTGAAAACAGGGGCTTTGTCACTGAGGTAAACTTTTGTTCCCTGTCCACACATATTATTACTAGAACATATATATAATATTTTATATATAAATATAAAAATTTATATTACATAGTATTATAATATGTTAATTAATAGACTTATAATATTATATAACTATATAAATTATATAATATACCTATCTATATATAATATTATTTTATACTAAAGTATATCAAAGAAAATACTTTTGATGCTTTAGCTTCAACTGGAAGTACATCCAACATGCAACAGCAACTCAAAGCCACCAGACATCTCTTTTTTCTCTCATTCCCTTTTTTTAAATACAAATTTATCAACCCAAGCAAACTAAAACAAAAAGAAAACAAAAAAAAAAAAAAAAAGAGAGACTTTGGCTCCAAGATTTACAGTACTATCAGTTAAAAACTGGAGAGACTTGTAAAGCCAAATGTTGCAATAAACACAATTGTATTTGGTTACACTTAAGAAATTATAATCCTCATTACATCAGATGAGATGCTCTTTAGCTCCCTGAAACTAATTGGGATTTATGGCAGAAGACAGAAGCAAGTTAGTCAGTAAATTTTCCATTGGTTTGTATCCATGTTGTTCTTTCCCCATGAAAGATTCGGTGTTTTCTGAGAGATTTTTCTGGTGTGTAGGTTGGGTGCTGATAGTCTATTATGGAAACAGAATGTAAAATGAAACCATTTCATTTCTTTCTGTGAAAATGCCAACAGTGGCTATAAAAGATTAGCCAGTGTCAGGGCTTTACTTGGTGGAGTCTTGTTTAGTTAAGACAAAGGTTTCTATTATTTACATGTGAAAGATTAATATCCTTTTCTTTAAATGGGCAAAAATCTGAAAATATTCTTTATGTTGGTGATTCCAATAATCAATGAACTTCATTCTTATCTTCTGAATGTTGGCTAGAAAGGAACCTGTCTTCTCTACTAATTGAATAGAAAGCAGAATATCAAGGAGAAATAAGGGGA
>VZTB01020382.1:240593-278206 GCA_013397245.1 Thryothorus ludovicianus
GGAAAGGAAAGGAAAGGAAAGGAAAGGAAAGGAAAGGAAAGGAACGGAAAGGGAATATTCTGTAATCAACTTAGGCTACATTTCTATATGGTATGGTACAAAAATATAGGATATTAAGACAGAGACAGGAAAGAGGTCCTGGAAGATCGTACATAAAAACCTTTCAGAGAGATCCAAAGGAATTTAACGTAGCTTTACATACACAGGTAATTCAAGATTCTAGTCACTTCATGTTTCTGATCCTTTGAACTATACCTAGCCATTTCTCAGGCATGTCATAGTTGGTGTCTTAGATAAAACTTCACACAGTTAATTGGGCACAGATTAGCCCTGAAACTGTTCTGATCTGAGGGCTTTTTGACCACAAGTGCAGGATATGATCTCTTCAGAGACAAATGCTGTCAGAGTGTAATTGGTAATGTAATTTAAAATACTCTATTTAAATAATATCTTGATATTTTGTATGGCTTATCCTTTCTCTATGTTTCTGAAGCACCATTAAGTACTTCAGTTGCATCCTCTCCAGGGAGCAGTGAAATCTACTGTGTTAGGTGTACAAAAGATATCAAGATGTTTTGTGCTGTTCTTCCAATTGATGAGTTCATGGCATCTAAACACTGAATGCAAAGTCTGTCACCTTTGAGAAGTGTTGGTGAGTGCACCCTGTCTATACTTTTTTAGTGACAGTTTATGTGTCATGTCTCTCTGTCCTTGTGACTGGACTAGAGGTGGAAGAATGCTTATTTTCTACCCAGTACTACTCTTATTTAAGATGATCATATTTGGGATAACTCAGCATAAAATGACAGGTTTAACTTCTTCTGAAGTATTCAGCTGTGAACTAAACCGTGATAATTTGCTGTGGCAATGTGATGGATATGAAATTTCCCTTCTGTAGAGGTCACCAATATCTGTTCAACAAAAAACAAGGAAAGGATTTTGTTGAAACACTACAGAGTTCTTTCACAGTACATAAAAGAAACACACCAGATAAATTTTAATATAACTTCCACCAGTGCAACAGGCATTTGTTGATTTAGAAAACTTATTGAAATGTAAAGAAGGACCATGCTGCTTATAAGGAATAGTCTATAGTGTCATTTACACTTCAATGTTTCATCAGAGATTTAATTTCAATGTCTGTTCCAAGGGCTGGAGTAGAATTAAAGGCATGTATTTTTCTGGATCCTATTTCTTTCTCTCCCTTCCTCTTACAGAAGATTTGAAGATAGCAGAGAGGATATGTCTGTGTTGTAATGCACATCATGTTTGCATGCTCTCATCTCTTGTTGATTTAGAGGAATTTGTTATCTCGGACAGAGGATTTGGAGATTGCAGATTTAGTGCTATATAGATCGTCCAGATAAAGTCTTCATCTTTTCATTGCTATAATTTTTGTAACTTATTGCTACCTTTTGTCTTGTCATAAATTCTGTTAACAGCTATATTTGAAATACTCACCTTGTTGTCAAGTGTGTTGTGCCAACATAAACATAAAGGTATGGACCATGTTCTGGATATGTGCCAATGTAGTCACAGCGCACATACTGTGCATTGGCTCTATGTGCTAAAACGTGATTATGTTTGTTTTCATGACAAAAATGGCATGCTTTCATATTCATTTTCATGATTCTTTACTGTGAGGGTGGTGAGGCACAGGAACAGGTTGCCCAGAGAAGCTGTGGATGCCCCATCCTTGGCAGTGTCCAAGACCAGGCTGGAGGGGGCTTTGAGCAAGCTGGTCTGGTGAAAGTGTCCCTCCTAAGGAAGGAGTCAGAACTGAATGATATTTAAGGTCCCTCCAACACAAACAATTCTATGAGGACAGAATGTAAATTTTGAATAAGAACTGGGAGTTTTCAGCCCTTGAGGAAGACAGTCATTTCTTCAAGGAGCTGGGTCTTTACACAACCTTGTGTACCCGAAAGTTATAAATCTAAGTCAGGATCCCATGAATGTACCTTAGTCCAACATGTCTACATTCAAACTGATTGTCCTTTTCAGGAAGGAAAGTTAAATGTGATCATGTGGGAAGTACTGCGTATGCACTGGATGAGGAAAGTTTAGAACTAGTGTCTGGTTCCTAGGAAAATGTTCCCAAACCAGAATATTTACAGAGAAAGTCCTCATGACCCACTCTAACTTTTATAAGCTTAGGTAGGAAGAAAAGAGAAACTTTCAGGTAGAAGAATACAGTGGATGTCATCTCAAATATAGACAAACTTTTCTTTTTGTTTAAATCTGTCTTTTATCAATTTATCCTAAATGACAACAAACAGGCTTGTTTTCCTCCCACTGGCATTAACTGAGTGCTACTCAGGAACATCAACAACCTCTGTTAGGAGGATCAGGGTCTGGTTTATGACTTAACAAACATTCTGCTGTGTTATCAAAAGAAGATAACACTAATCTAAATTCTAATACTGACCTCCTTTACAATAACTCAGACATTGCACACCACAATTTTCTCAAACCTTCTTCCATAGTTTCATTTAGACATTAGGATAGCAGCTGTCTTAGAGGGCTCCTTCTCTGTGTTTTGTTTCTTTTGAGAGTTTTTTTTTGATCAATTGGTTAGTAGCCTGAACAGGTAACTATAAGGTGGCTGAAATAGTTTGTGTCTGTTAACACTGTTCTAATGAAAAAGTAATGTTTTTTTCTCTCCTGTTATTTGGTCTAACATCAAAATATCACACCAAATATTTTGTGTTTTTCATCAGACCTTGTGAATTCCTCGAATGACTGAAGAAAATAAAACATGCAATTATCAGATATTTTAGTGTAATGTAACTCCAAATGGAAAGCCTACAGAGCCCTACTCTGTGCAACAACAAGTCTGTGTGTGTAAATAAATAAATAAAAATAAGTGGCAGGCTTGTGGGGGGAGAAGGAGAAAGGGATAGAGGAGGAATAAGTTGTCCCTGATATTTAATTTTAAAGCCTATTGTCTAGAGATATAAAATAGTATTATTTATTTTCTATGTTTTCAATAATATGTCAAAAAAGCTTATCTGCTCAGATTTTGGTGAAAAAGGGTGATCTAAGCCATAGACTTTAGTTAAAGTCACATTTCACTTCAGATGACGATAAAATAAGCAGTGCAGAATGGGATTTTTTGAGGGTTCTGCCAAAGTGTTCCATACTATATATCCTCTATTCCTGTTTCTCGAGATCAGTGGAAAATTCAGCCTAAGTGACTAATTTAAGTATGTGTATGATGTTGTGGCTTTTGTTCTGACAGAAAACCAACACCAGAATGCCACTGAGTTGAAAACCGAAGTGAAACATAATGGATAAATAAAAAAGAAATATTGTGCACTTTTGAATAATTGCTTATTTATCATATACTCTTATGAGTGATTTTTACCTCATTTAAATGGAAGGCCAAAAATTTGCCAAATTCATGGCAACTTGTGAAAAACTGTGCCTCAGTATTTCAGATGTACCATGTTCCAAATATTCCATTATTATTGCTTGGGTTATAGATGGCTCTATAGATATTTTTGTGCTTCCACAAGAATACATTACCAAATACATCATCAGGAAAATAAAGTGTCAAGTGAATGCATCTGTATGACTCATCTGAGTAAATCTTAAAAAAAAAACCCGGAGAGAAATGATGGCTGAATGTTGTCAACAGTCAATTTGTTACTTTAACATAATTTTTACTTTCTAAGGGTTTATAAGTTGTGCTTGAGTTTAATATGAGAAATTCAGCTTTCACTGATAATGATACAAAATAAAAAATCAATCTCCCTGATTTCCCAGGACATTCTTCAGGTTACAAGATATTTCAAGAAGCTAGACATAATCGGTCCTTTAAACATTAAGGAGCTCCTTTAATGGCTGAACTTCGAGAACTCTCATTTTTTCTAACTTTCTTTGTAAAACAGGTGATTTAGTTCTTCCTTTCTGTAGGGAAAATCAAAATTCTTATGTACAATATGGAGAGGTTTTGTAATGTTTTTCTGAACAAGATCCTTGACAGAATGTACTCACCTGCCTGTAAAATTACCCACCTGAGCTGAATGACTGAAATCTTTCTTGGAGAGCATTCCTTTTTTCAGAGGTCTGAGAAAAGTGAAAATCTGAGTAATGGCATGTTATTTCTTCTGTTGTTCTGAATGGGACTGAAGAAGTACCTACCCATCTTGGGGAACAATGAGTGGACATTATGATTTTAACAACTGGAAGCCTAGGATCCAAGTGTGAAGAGTGCAGCTATTAATTTTTACAGTAATCAAAATAGAGCAAGAAAAGCGGACTCACTTTGCTGAGTCCAAATTAAAGTAGGGCTTTATTCTGCAAACTGCAAGACTTTGTATTTTGTATTTCAATTAACTAATTAACATTGCTTCTTTTTAGTAAGGCTTTATGAATCAGTTTTTTTTTTTTGGTCACATTATTTCTTCAGGAACTCTAGGAGTTTTAGCACAGTTTCTATGGATTTTTTGAGAATTGAGACAAGGTCACCGTTACTGAAGGTGTAATGTCAGAAAGGAAGAAACCAAGGGGGCTTTTTTTGACACTGAAATTATGCTGAAGACTATATCAAAGAGTTGGAAATGTGTCTTCAACCCGACTACACAGGAAAGAGAGTTTGTGCTCTGAGTGCAGCAGAGGAGCAAATGGCTCTCAGCAGAAGGGTTTTTACTGAACTGAGGATTGAGTCTCCAAGTTCTGCATTTCAGTAGCAGTTTTGAGCGTGTCATTTTGGATTGTTATAAGAATGTGATCTTGGTCATGATAAAGAGAGCAAGTCAGTCTTATTTTATTAACTTAGAAGAAGTAATATCTTCCAGCAGGGTATCAGACCATCTCTGTTTAGGATTATGGGATTTTTGCCATGAACTCTGAGTGATCAGGAAGGCATTAGGCTTGTGCATTTGTGACAACTTTAGAAATTCAGTATTTTTCTATATTAGAAAGTAAATCTGAAAAAGGAATGAATGTATTTGAACAGCAGCAGTGGCAAAATAACAAAATCATGGTATATCATCTATGAATTAATAAAGCAGGAGACAGAACAAGAACAGACCAAAACATCTGTGGTTGCTATTTTCCCCACAGTTCAGTGGAAACAGTCTCAGACTGTTTGGACATGAAGTTTTTCAGAGCAGATATTTTTATTTTTTAATCATAGATATTTCATGAAATATTAAAATACTTTTAAAAAACCTAGAAAATTCTGAGGAGACGTTGTTTAATATCTGAAAAGCTATTTATGTATACTTTGTCCTTATATTCTTCATCCCAAAAAAGGTGGCATTTGTTTTTTCCTTCACTTTTCCTTTTTTAACAATAACTTTTATATTTCTGTTTATTCATATAAGTGCAATGAACTTGCCAAATGACTAAAAGTAAAAAATGGCAGAGAATGGACTGTGTTTAGATATTTCTCGTTTAGAAAGGTAAAATGAAGCCTCTTGTGATTTACCACCTATGCAAATACTAAGTAAGGACAAAACAATCAAGTAATACTATTTTATCTGACATGTAAAAAAAGATAACTCCTAATTTGGTTTATAACAGTGTGCATGACAACAGGATATCCTCAAATAAGACAAACATATTAGTCTGTTAGAAAGTAAATAAAAATGGAAGGGTTTTAGAAATAAAATGCACCATAAAATGGCAAAATGGCTTTCTTGCTGTAATCAGGTTGTTACATTTTTTTGTAATACTGGTTTACAAAATCTGAGTTTCAAGTACAGTAAGAAAAACAATAAGCATTTTCATCCTGTATTATTCTGCTGAAATTAATTCCATTAATTTTGTGGTTATAATTAATATTTTGACAGCAATGAAGTTAAGAAAGAGTTGAATGTTTCAACCCTTCTCTTCATCGATATTATATCCTCCCACCTAGAAATAAACATATTTTCTTTATTTTCTATACATCTTAGTGTTGTATTTTAAATCTTTTCTTGCATGTAAATTCATGTCTTAAGGCTGGGGTTTCTTTTATTATTTCCTTCCTATAACACTGAGCTACTTCTTTGAACCTTGTTTCCCTTTTTTAATGTGTTTTCTCAATCTTTAACTTCAGAAAGCTAAAGATTACCTAATGCAGCCTTATGGATCTCTTATTAGGATTCTTGTCTTTCTCCCATGTGGGACAGTTTGCCATTTCTGAATTAATATGTTTCCTTTCAGCATCTGTCAGGTCTGCTGCAGCACTTTGTCCCTTATGATAGAATCCCATGTCCCTAACATTGAGTCTCCTCAGGTCTTTGGGATCTATTTTTTCTCCGTTGCCTTCATTTCACTGTCGTGTCTTTCTAGCCAAAATATCAGACTATTGAATAATTTCTACTGTTATTCTAGCACCTTTAATAAAAAATTAATATAAAATAGTTCCTCTTTTGATAACTTTATACAGTTGATGATAATGCTGATCCCGAGAATTGCCAAGATCATCTCAAGTTATCCGAATGTTACTTCGCTAATAGATATTCATTAATTAAATATTCCTATTATTTTCAGGTTTTACTTTGTCAATAATTCTTGTAATTGTTTAGAAGAAAAAAAGCCTAAACACATTATTTGTCTCTTTCCTGAACAGATATTTATTTAATAGAACTTACCGTGATATCCTCTTCCTTCTTGATTACCATCACATCACAGTGAGAGAGCTGAGCATGACATTTTATTTTTGCTTTCCATATCTATACTTCTTGAAATTTTTTTTCATTCTAGGTCAGATTGTTCTTGTTAGAAATGCTCCTTGATCTTTCTCATTCTCCAATGGTGATCAATGAAACAGAATCTGTTGGCAAAAATGAAGGGGATTGATTTAATGGTCTTCTTGAAATCAAAATAAAAATATCCCCTGCCCTCCTGTAATATTGTAAATTGGCTTCAGCTCCTGGCAATCAACATTATGTATTCAATAAATCAACTATAATTCTTCATATAGCCAGTAAAGTTCTGTGATCTCACAACCTGAAAAATGTGCACCATTATGAACCCCATAAACCTAGCAGTGTCCACAGACATGGAAGATGCTGCTCCAATTTCCCCACGTCATGCATTCACAAATGAGTATTGTTGTGTCCATTAGCTTTGAATGCGTCCATGGGTAAATAAGGACTTTGAACTAATCTGTACATAAAGCTGGCTTGGCAGCTTTGGTTTGGAGGTTTAATTGAACTTCATATTAATTTACAATTAGTTTGTTTTATTTACTTTCTGATGGCATTAGCAAACACATTATAAAGGAGGTACAAATAAAATTTGTGCCAATTACATATGAGAATAATTGGTTTTTATTAATCCAAGAATTCATGCAATCAGTTTAATTATTGGTACTCTTGGTTCAGAGACCTCATTATTGCTCACACTAATTAATCACAACCACTAATGAGTAGTTTTGAAATGGGACTGTTTACTAATTTGCCTTAAGTGGAAGTTTTCTTAAACAATATTTACTTCAGGGAAACAAGCAAATTTTCTGAATTAATTTATTTATATGTTTGTTTTTAAATTACTCTGCAAGATAACAGCAACTTTCTTGGTTCAAAATAAGGAATTTAAAAGATTATTTTTCCAGTCCTGTCTGAATTTGAGCAAGTGACCTATATATGTGCTTTCTCAAAATGTTGTTATTTGGTAAGGATAAATGCACATTAAAATGGAAGATTAACAAATCCTGTAAATAATCATGCGGTTATGCAGAGGTATTTGTTGAATAACCATAACAGCTTTGGAGGCTGTCTTCCTTCTCTGTCTCCATGCATTCAGTCTGGAAACACATTCCAATTTTTATGGCGTCATGTAGAAACAACTAAACAAGAGAGTTAGCATGTAGGATTTTCAGAGAAAATCCTCTCTTGTTGGAATCCAGAATGCAGAGAATATTTCTCTGCAAGTTTTAAAGGATCCAAACCCTCTGACAAATATTACTTTTAACCTTTGTCCATGGGAAAGGCTTCCTAGGCTTTGGGTTAAAATATTTTGGACAGAATTTTCAAGAATGTAAATTAGATAGTAGCATAATATGTAATTTATCACAGGGTGAGAAATGTAGATTTTTGGGTTTGTTAGAATGGTAAGTAGATGAAGACAAGATGGAGGATCCTTGTCATTTTTATGCTTCTTCCTCCTTCTTCATTTACTCCATATCCTGCAGTGTTGGTGGCACAGGGTGATAGATTGGAATTTGCCACAGTGCAGTGTTACATGAATAGAAGTTTAGTTAGTAATTGGTAGAAAAGTAGAAATAGTGTACATTTTTTGTGATAATTAGGTAAATTATCTTTAAGAGAAGCTTGATTCTGTGTTTTAGAAGTTCTTTGGTGTCCTTTCTCCTTCATGCTAGGCTGGTGTAAAGCTGGTGTGCAGAAATTGCTGACAAGGAAAGAATAAACAACCTGGTGAATGAGAACAACCAAGAGTCCTGTTCTTTTTTTACTTTACAAGGACTTAATGAAAAGGCCTTCCCTATCAGGGAAGAGACATGTGGGAGAGGTAGAACTCGTACATCCCTTGCAGAGATGTAAGAGAAAAAACATTTGAAAGGAAGACATTATTTCTGATGAAATAAAATGCACAGATGGTCTTGGAGATAGGTTAATTCAAAAGGTGAATATTTCGGATTTGAACTGATGAGGCCAAAAGAAAGAGGATAAAGTCAGAACTGATTGGGAAAAATAATTTTTGATGGACAGGATGGAACAATATTGTGGAGCCTGAAGAATAAATAAAGAAGTGAATGATGTCAAAAAAAAGACCCAAAACAACCTCAGGAAATAACAAAGACAAGGAAAATAATTGTAGTTGTAAGCCTGAAAAATAAAAAGCAACTCCCAGAGGAGCTGAGGAAAAAAAATCTCTCTGTATGAAAATATTTAAGGAAATTCAAAAATGTCAGAAAGCCAAGTGGAGACGCAAAAATATCAGAAAAAATCATTGTGAACACCAAGGTCAGCAAAGGAATGGGAGGGGGAGGAGGTGCTCCAGGTAAGCAGAGATTCTCCTGAAGCCTGTGAGAGAGAGCACAGAGAAGATGCTGTTTCCCTCCAGGCCCCAGATGAGAGAAACCTAAAACTACAAGTTATTCTTTTTAATTTCAATTTGATACAATTACAGCAGAACCAAAGTCCAAGTTACACAGTGGAGTCTGTGAACCAAGACTTGCCACCTCACTTCACTTCCTCAGCTGGAAAACACATTGCAAATACAATCATATTGCAGTAGTTCCCCTAGCAATTCAGACTTAAAACATTTCAAATGATATCTCACTAGAGAAAAAAATGCAAAACCTAAAAAACAAACCCAAAGCTTATGACAAAGAGAAAAAGATACTGTATTCTACAACTTTTGGAAATCAAAAATAATGCTTTGTACTCCAGAAGGTGGAACTTGCCTCTAGGAAAGTCATTGCAGCACTCTTTAAATAAAAATCAATGTTAGGGAAAAAAATATCAAATTTTGGAATAGTCAGGGACTGTGAGAATGATAATGAACTTTGGCACCCAATTAGGTAGGGAATATCTAAGCTCTTCAAAGCTCCATTTATGTATAAACTAGATCAAAGTTCTCTGTCAGCTGTCTTTGAAGAAAAGCATTTACAATTCCTCTTTTCCTTCCTGCCCTGCCATCTGATTTTCCCCTCCTCCTTTCGGGGCACTGACAACCTCTGCTGGCACCTTTCAGCAAATCACTGAGTGCAACATGGAGAGAAGGCTGGAGGAAACATTTAACTTTTACGTGAAAGTTGAACCAATGTCCTCTACAGAGCTTAGTGTGAATATTTTATTCCTGATATAATTTTAACCTGTAGAAGAGCATATGAAATCAGAGAACCATAGAATGACCTGTGCTGGAAGGGATCTTAAAGTTCATCTAGTTCCAAACCCCATGTCGTGGACAGAGATTCTTTTCACTAGACAAGGCAGCTCAGAGCCCCATCCAGCGTGGTCTTGAGCAGCTCAAGGGGTAGGGAGTCCGCAAAAAATAAAATTCTGGTTTAGTGCTGGTGAAGGATGCTTAGATGGGCTCTATTTATGCACCTAACTAAATAAACACAGTCATTATTAAGTAACTAATAAACACAGTAAATTATGCAATTCCTTAACCTGTAGAGTCATGAATAAAATATTGGCACTACCTGAACATGTTATGTGAATATGTGCACTGTTGACATGTCTCATAAATCTTCCAAAGAGAATATGAACTTCTGTTAAACTATATTTATTTTACCTGGGAAACTGAATTTTAAGACAAAAGCCTGAGATATAATTTTTTATTGGCACAAGGTAATGCTTCAAGAAGCAGCCAACTGTATTCCTGAAATATGTGATGTTCAACTTATATTTCACATGAAATCAAGTTTTGATATATGACTATGCAAAAATGAAGACAAAAAATGCTCTTGAAAACTATATTAAAAGGACCTAAGCACACAAGCATACAATCCACTGTAGATAAATTAAAAATTCAAAAATTCATTTATCATCAGTGAGCATAATTTTTGATGTCAGATAATTTTCTTGCTGTTTGCAGAATATCCAGTACCCTCAGATTTAACACTGTTCCAAAACTTCAGTATAAACCACCTTAATGGCCTATTATAGCTAAGAATCAAATAAATATCACACATTCTGTAGAAATAACTTTTGCATATATTTTGACTTATTTAAATTATACCTTCATGTACCTATGTCTTCAATAAGAAAGTCAAAACCTTGGCAATTAATTTCTCCAGTGAACTTTGAAGAGTTGTGTTTACAAACACTGAATTGAATGGCAATCACTAGATAAAATATTATGGGTCCAGAAGTGAATTAAAGCAGAAAAAAATCAGTGCATTTTTCCTTTCCATGTTCTGGTGGGTTTTTTATAATAACCTAGAAACTGTAATAAAGAAAATTATGATTATGCTAAGGAAAGAAAGAGGCATGGAATAGCAAAATGAGTGCCAGGGTTACCCAGTGTAAGTGAACAGTGAAGCCTGTGTTTGCTGTAGCCCTGTGCACTCACCTCCTTCCTGGAGCCTGGTTACCTCTCAGATTCAGTGGATTAATATATCAACACTCAATAGGGCTACATTTAGAACATTTTCCCCAAGAAGAATACATGGATATGAATTAATGGAGACTCATAAACCAAAGATGAGCAGATGAGAAAAATCACAGTCTCAATTATTTCACAGTACATTGATTTTGGTGAGTTTTGACTGAGTGCAACTTAGAGGTTTGGCCTTTCAATTTGTTTTTTTAACAGTTGATACTTTATTAAAATGGAAAAATACTATCATTAATTAAAAAAATCTTTCTACATTTTATTAATTCTTAGTATTTGGCATTGTGGTTAAAAAGTGTGATTTGAAATACAGTATAATGTCTCAGCTCAGGAAAATATTTTAATAACTGTGTTAAATCATTCTCAGATTACATTTTTAAGGTTATAAATATTTTAATCCCTTCAGATTAAAAAAGATTAAATGACACATATATACTCTTTCTATATAGCATTGATGTCTTGTGTGCTATTTCAATAGTTACATTTTAAGCATCAAGAAATTATTTTCATCATAATATTGGAAAAATATGTTCAAAATATTTATATTTTCATTATGAAATATTTTATATCTTCTGAATTGTTTGAAACTTTACCCTTTTGAGTGGTTTTTTTCAGGCATAAGAAATAAAACTACTCAAAGGAAAGAATGAATAAATATACAAACTTAAACATAGCAAGAAACTTTTATTGTAGTTAAGCTTCCTAAGAGTAGTTGTGAAACAATATAAATTTCTAGAAATAAACTAAAAAGTTGTTTTCATAGAAGGAAATAGAGTTTATTCTGAAATGGATTCAGATATAGATTTTTCCTTTCTGCTTGAATGTTTATTTGTTTATTTTGAATAAACAGGAAGAATGGCATATAAAAGGGCAGGATGACATGGAGCGGAATTCTTAAAAACAATTTTGTATCCATTATCTAACTCACCTGGCCCATTGAGAATTCAGGAGATGGAGGACTTGAATTTACCACTGCACAGTAGGGCCAATTTGCTATAAATTAAAGCAGTATTTTAGGGATGTGGGTTTGCTTCATAAATTTAAACTCGGAAGTCATTCACTGCACTTGTTAAAAATGGGGTTTGGGCTCCTGGAAGCAGCAGCTACAACATCAGCTTGTTTTAGGGGCACAGACATGCTGACAGTGAGACAAGTGCTCATTAAGATAGTTGGATGTGCTTCATGAATATGTCACACAGATGTACACTCAGAGCATGTTGTTAAAAAGCCTGCAAATTTATGTAAGTTACTCTAAAAATAGTTTAATTTTGGCCTCTAGCAATTAAATATTACCAGGATTAAATTATGTCAAATGCATAAATTGGTTTAGAAATTTAACAATTATCTTCTTTAAGACTCAATTTTTAAATGGTGTGGCTGACTTCCCTTTGGCCAAAGGATAAGGCAAAATGCATAATTTTATATCTCCTTCCTACTATATCAGATGTCTTAGGCCTCAAAACTCTTTTTCTGAACACATTTCCATTCTGTCCAAAACTACTCTCATGCTAGCTGTAAAGTCAGGATAAAATGCCTATGGAACTCTGGGTTTACTTACATTCTTTTTCCTAGACACTGCTGCTGTCAGATAACAGGAAACATGATAATCTCAAATAGCAGCTGAATGGGGAAAGAGGGGGAAGGTGCAACAGGCAGAGAACCAGAGTTTATCATGCCAGTCTCCCCATGTTTTTCTATATGGTCTCAAGCAAAACCCAGAACCATCCTGGACATTTGGATTTGCAATAGTCCACCATATATTCCTGTACCTAGGGAAGAGCCTACGCTACCCAGACCACATCTATAAAATGGCATTGGCATAAATCACATTGAAATGGAGTTGCAAGTAAAGATATGTTATTTCACTGTTCATACTTACAGGTAATTCTGGATTATTTTCTGTTTCATTTACTGGTCCATCTACAAGTATCCAAGGAACAGTATTTCACAAAACTTCTACTTCAAACCCATGACATTTACTTTGTATTCTGTGTTACATCAAAGTAAGGGACTGTAATAGGTCTATTCAAATACCCTAGAAGACTTGCTGCAGAGCAGCCTGTATTATTGTGGTGGGTACTTCATTTAATTGATTGCAGGCAGAAAATCATCAGATTTTCCATCTAATATAGTTAACAGGAATAGTCCTTGTTTTACTTTACTTTTGTGGGTGTGGTTTTTTCTTTACTATGAAACTGTCTTTAACCCCACCCCTGAGTTTTCTCACTTTTACCCGTCTAATTGTCTCCCCCATCCCACCAGGGGTGAGAGTGGGGGTCAGTGTGGTGCTTAGCTGCCAGCTGGGGTTAAACCCTGGCAGCATGGCTCTGGATAAACTGCCTGGCACTGATGCAGGATATGAGTCCTTGGTCCTCCCCAGCCCAGGGTTAGCTGGAACAAAGCTGTGATCCAGGACAGCTGACAGAGTTCATTAGGAGCTGCAAGGGCTACCCTTACTTTATTTTTAGCCTTAGCAGCAGAAATACGCAGAGGGTTCCCAGGAGTCCCCATATACCAGGCAAGGTGCCCAGAAACCTTGACAAGATCTCAAGAAAATCTGAAAGAAGCAGAGCCCAGAAACTTCTGTGCAAACCCCTGCAATTTGTTGGCAGCCTCTAGGAGCTGTGCTGCTACCTTGGAAAAGCCCACATTTGGGATCAAGAATATTTTCTTCCTTTAAGTGAGACACTGAAGCATTACAGCAGGCAGAAGAACAACATTGTTTAGTTAAAGTAATGTATCTAATTTGGACTTATTTCCTGTGTATTTTTCAGCACACAGTAAAAATTGTTCCTAAATTTATATCATGTGTATTGTCCTATTCAGCACACAGTACTTAGGGAAATTTCTGGATCAGGGTTTAGAAATTGTAATTTTTACTATACATTTATAGAAAGTGAGTAGTTTCTTACGGCAATTTAAATTTAGTCTTGAGTCTTAAAGATTATTTAAGCAAAGAGCCACTCAACGTCCAATAATTAGCAATGAATTTAGAGATTAGGCCACAGAATTCACCCAAATTGCAACATATTTTTGAATGTATTTCTTCCTTTATATATCACTTTCTTCATTTGGACAGACTCAAAATTAAATATTGATTCAGTGGAAATAATTAGTTTCAAGGGGTTTGTTTTAGAGATTTTCACCCATTAACTTATACATAGGTAGCCCCAAAGTTTTGGATATATATTTTGGAATAATTTATTGCTGCTTTGTGTAGTCACTATGTCAAGAAGTATCTAATAGATCCTGTCTTATGTAAAAGATTAACAAGTGGAAGTAACATGTACAAAAGCCAGTTCAAAAACATAAATCACAAAATTTCTTGAGGTAATAAAGAAATAATAATATTATGTAGCATAGTTATTATTAGAGATTATTTTAGATTATTATTCTGTAAATCAGCAAATCCAAAGGCATCATAGTACATGAAGCCATTAAAAATCTTGTGCATTACATAGTAAGTTTTTATTCCTTTTTTATTCCTTTTAAGTATAATGATATTTAAAGAGAAAATAATTCTTTGGTGTTGACCACTGAAGAAAAAGCCTGTATTTGGGATGTTTTATGCAAGTGGAATGAATAGAATCATTCCTATCCCAAACAAATATAATGCACTACTTCACCCCACCATCTGTACAATGAATCACATAACTCTTCCTACTGAAGAAAAAGAGCAGAAAAATGTCATAAATAGGATTGAAATTTACAACAAAAAACAACAAAATATTTTGTTTCAAAATCATTGCATCATTGAGAAAATTACATCTTTGACAAATGCTGTCATGCAAGATAGACATCAGGAGTTATATTTTTAGTTGCAATGACCAATTTTTTCTTGAATACAGACTTTCATGCATTGGGGTCAGCCTTTAGAAATGTTTGTTTTACTTTATTTTTTCCCAAAACATCCTGTTCTCTGAGATAGTGGATATCATAACTCTCTTTGGTTTTCTTTAAAGAGATTGAAATTTTTATTTCAATTTCTGAAAAGCATCCACCAACTGTGTGCAAATGTAGCTGATATAGGAAAAAGAGGAATGCAAAGTCTGGTTGTGGCAAGAAAGTGAAAGAGGAAGGTGATATTCTGACATTCTCTTTATTATTTCTAACTCTACCTACATAATCTGCTGTCACTTTGGGGTGCCCCAGAGTTCAGGAAGAAATTTTCTCAGTACAACTTTGAACATTTATCAGTGCAATATTGGAGGCTCAGAGATAGCAATACAAATACGACCAGTAATTTTAAGAGCAACATGCACCGTGAATAAGCAGCAAATCATTATTTTCAAAAGGTCATTCAGCACAACTGAGCTCTCCTATCTTACATCAAAGCATACACAGGATGTTATTGCTAAGAATGTTAGATGGCATTCAGAGCAAAGGCTTGCTATAAAGGGAGTACAGTGATGGCTATTTTCAGTAACTTGTCATTTAGTCATCACTGATGAGCTGCACGCTATCACAGGACATCCATTGTTCCCTGTTTTGAGCTGGAAACCCAATTCTGAAATGCACCTGAAAATAAAATTAAATAAAGCATCATTAAGTTAATTGCAGAACTATATTTAATCTCAATAAAGTTTTCAGCAAACTCCATGAGGTTTGTTCAAGCCCACCTCTTGAGCCTGCCAAGGTCCCCATGGGTGGCATCCCCTCCCTCCCCTGTGTCGAGCCCTCCACACAGCTTTTGTGTGTCAGCAGCCTTGTTGGGGCTGCCACTGTCCATGCTGCCAACTCTAAACTATTAACAATTAACTAATAACTACTAAATGTATAAAATATTAACTACACAAACTATTAATTATAAATAATTAAAATTCCATCCTGCTTGTAATTTCCTTAATATTAATTTAAAAAATAATTCTTCTAACTACAGCTAATAAAAGGAGTACTCATGGTAATAACAACAAAGAATTCTGCCAGAAACTTCCAATAACATCAAACACAATTTAATAGATTAATAAATTCACTGTCATTACTCTAAAGTATTAACAACAAGTCTGCTATACTGAATTCTTATTATACACATATATATTCCACGTTGGGATTCTTATGCTCGGAGTCTTGTTCTCTGTAGTATGACGGTGGGAGAGGTCCTGGAAGGTGAGGCCCTGTGCAGCTGCCCTGGGGAGCTCCTACAGCTCCTGGGCCCCAGGGATTTGCAGTCTGGCTGCAACCTGACCCTGTCTTAGTCACTGCGCAGTGGTGAGGAACAGTATATCTGCTGGTTGTTAAACAAATGAAGATGCATTAAAAAAATTCTAAATATACTATGGATAATTGCCAAAATATAGGGATTTTATTTCCTTCTGGATGTTTGGCAAAATATAACATGGATTGGAATTGTAATTATTAGGTTTTATTTCTTTAATTTTTTTTAATTGAAAATTTATATATTTTAAAATTTGCTATATAGGTCAACATCTTTTATTCTTTCATAAGTAATGCAATTTAAAGGCTACTAAACTAATATGAATACACACTACTGCATTGCGACCTCTGTTTTCAGGACAAAGGACATCAATCAGAAAAGGCAACACATGAAAAAACTGAACTTTGTCAACTGGGAGTATGGCATAACACTTATTTCATAATGCAGAATAAAGATTATACATCAGAGTACAGGGAGAAAAAAATTGATAAATTATCTTGGAATTTATTCTTTCTGAAAAGTTTGGTTAAGAGTGACTTCTGGGAAGATTTAACATTTGTTTCTGAGAATGAAGTACTTGAGTTGATGGGCACCACTAACTTAATTTTTCTGGGTCATTTAGCCTATTCCTCCTTATGACTTATTGCTAGCCTCTTGGAGTCATTGTGAACAATAATATAGATATAATGTGTAATATAGAGTGTAATAATGTGTAATATAGAGTGCACTGTATCTCACCACTTTATGGCTTTTTATTGCTGCTATATTTTTCTATGACCTTAAAATGCATTAAATGTGACAAATAATATGGCTATTTCATAGAGCTCTGTGAAGCACATTTACATTTCTGATCTGCATTATAGGTAACTCCCAGTTCAGCTGCTTTGATGGCTTTACATTTGAAATCCAGTTCAAACCTTGCCTGAAACCACACTGAAGTTAATTGTTGTTATCCATGTGTTTTAATAAGCTTTTGGCTACACTTTAATGAAGCTTGGGAAAGCTTGTCAGCATAAAGCCAAGACCTACAAATGTTTGGTCAGAATAATCATGTCTTGCCCTGAAACAGAATGAGCAGTCATCCACAAAAGACTGGGGAAAATGTGTAATCAGTGGGTTTTCTCTCCAAGCTACTACTTTTTATGAGTTATTTATCATAGTGCTGAATAGGATTTAAGCTTTTATTTGCAGAAACAGTGGCTTACACTCGGAAGTTATAAGGCTGCTGGAGACATTAATCTCCACAAAATGTATCCATTTAAATAAAGTTACTATTAGGTATGCATATTAAGGTACATAAGGAGATTAGCACCTAGAAATTTTAACCTGGAAGAGGATAAAAGTAGCCGTAGTCAAGACGAATGAAAATTTCCACAGTGAAGTGAGAGATCTACATTTAGCTTTTATTTTAGCACCTCAAATATTTTTTAAGATGAAATGTTTCCAAAGAGTGTCAAGTATGTGCATGTGTTTGAATATACTATAAAATCTTCTTGTTGCACCTCCAGCAATATGTAGAGAAAATGCTGACACTAAAATAGCAGCCACATTACATATACAGATGGAACTATCACAGGAAACCACACGCCAGCACATTCATATTTCAAAGCAAATCTCCATTTCAGTTGCCATTATTTGTAACTGGTATCCAATGGGGAGTTCACAACATTGTTTCAATAACACAACTATGAATGCTATTATTAATACACACACAGATATGTAGGATGGGTTTTAGAATTATTAATACTGTATTTCAGTTATCACTGAATTAGTGGTCCTTGATTTCTAAGCTGTGTATTTTAAGAAACAGCCCTCCATGGTGAAACTTCTTGTACAACGCCAATGATGATTTCATCTTATGTCTATTGAAACTGAGGCCTGAGCAGCAAATTGCTATGGATTCATAATAAGGTTTAGGAATATTACTGCTTCTAATCTCTTCATAAAAATAAACACCAAGCACGCTGGATTTTACAATCTCAAAAAAGTGAGAGAACTGAGCAGGTGTGTTCTGCAAAATGGAAAGATACCATCAAGGAGACTTCAGACATATTTTGGTCCTTTTATTTATTCTGCTCAAAATATGACCTTCATTGGTATTTTGACTGTTTGAAGCACTTCTGTACGTAATCTTGTTGCTTTTTGAACTGTCTTATCTTCTATATTCAGACATGTTTGATTTTCTATTGGCAAAGGGAAAACATAGCAGCTGACTAGCCTTTTAGTTTTAGTTCTAGATATTTGGAAGTAGAAATAATCAAATGCATGTGACAAAGTAGTAACATGCACAACTAAGGAGCTACAATTCCTAGGCACATGTAGACTCATAAAATAATATCAAATTTTTAATTATAGCCCACCTTCTGCAAAGTCTAGATAGTAAATCATATGAGGGATGGCTGAGGGAGATGGGGATGTTTATCCTGTAAAGAAAGCAATTTTTATCACCCTCTATCTGAAAGGAGGTTGTAGCAAGGTGGGCGTTGGTCTCTTCTCCCAGGCAACTAAGAGAAGTTCAGATTGGACAGCAGGAAGAATTCCTTCATAGAAAATGTCATTAAGCACTGGAATTGGCTTTCCAGGCAGGTGAGGGTGTCATCATCCCTGGAGGTGTTCAAGAAAACACTGGATGGGCTGAAATTTAATTATGTTAAATAAGAGGAATTTCTGTAATAGAATATCACAGATCATATCAGTGAAGTGGATTACACAGAAAAAGGTGAGTAGAGCTATGAAGGAATGATAAAATTATCAACAGGGGAAAAGAATGTTGGTTATGGTGGAGAAATATGCCTTGTGACCACCGATGTTGATACAAAAGAACAACTGTCACAAAGGAAATATTTTTATTAGTCTAATATCCCTTTCTTACTACTTAAAATATAACAACCAAATTTATTTTCTGCCATTAAAATGCATATGTAGGTGTGTATAAACAGAAAATGGGAATACAGGAAGTGTTAATCCTGTGCTCTAACATGTTGAAAACACATTAGAAATTTAATGCTGTGAATAGTAAGGTGGTTATAATTCACTCAATTACACTATTATATGTCTCAGTTATGGCATATTTGGAGATAGTGCTGCAGAAAAAAAATCTGCATGAGAGATAGACTTGAAATGGTTATAGTTCTTGCTGTTAAAATAAATGTTACAGCTTGGCAAAAAAAAAGTAGTTAAGATTCTTTTTTTGTGTAAAGTTTTCTCAAACTTAGTATAGAGGTTGAAAACCTTTCATAGAGAGCTTGCCAGACTAATTTTTGTCTTCTTCAGGTTCTGGGGTTTCTGTATGACAACAGAAACACAGATAAATCTGAGAAACACTGCCTTTCAAACAGACAAGTTTCTCCTGGTAATATCCTGTAGTAGTTTTGTTTCTCTGAAGGACAATATCCCCTGGTGTTCAGCCCTTCCAAGGCTTGGCTCTTCACGAGAGAGATGGCAGGGAGTCACTGGCACCAAATGCTGTTTTGGGATGCCCAGACTCCCAGTATCCTCTACAGCCCTACAGAGTGCCATTTAATGGTAACTGTGTCTTTGCCAGGCTGTATTTTAGGAGGACTTTAAGTGTCTACAATTCTTGTTTGAAAATTGACCATGATAATTTTAGGTGTCATTCCCTAAATTATTAGCCCATATTAATTTTATTATATGTAGTATTTTTATTTTTTTTTTGCAGTTAAAGACTCGTTACTAATGAATATTTACTTTGTTTGGGAGCCCTTGACATGAGAATTTGGACTGTAATTACTTGTGTTTTACTATAATAGGTCTTGTAGTATAAGGAAAGAAGAAAATATGTACTGAAAGAATTTAGTAGACAAGGTTCCTATAGTGAGTTATTACTCAACCATAATGCTGCTCCAATGTGTGCTGTGGTGATATTAAATGTGAATAGTTATAAAATTGAGCTCTTGTGGTTGGAAAATATCTGCTTACATTAAAAAAAATATCTTTATAGCCTGCTCAGACTTCATATCAGATGAGAAGTTTCACATTCTTTACATTTTCTCAAAACTGGTAAGGAGACCCTGAAACAATATGGGAAAAGAGTAAAAATGGTATCTGGAATAAAAATATAGAAATGGAGCCAAAGAGACTTGTGAACCAAATAAAAGGATATTGAAAAAGACAACAGAAGTTAATGAGAGGAAAAAAAAACAAACTGAGGAGGAGTTTCCAAATGAGGCATTCCTGGCTAGTTAAAGAAGAACACACACTGCCTCTAGAAGAGTTTCCAGTTCTTTCCAGCAGGGATATTTGGATAAACTGGTGATTCTGCTTATGTAGACTTAGATAAGCAGAAACATTCTGCAGCAAATTTCTGTCTCCTCCAGTGGTCCAGAGATATTCTGACAGACATTCAAAACATGATAAACAACAGAATGAAAATAATCCTGTATGTTGCCCTTTGAACAGTATTCACTGAGACAAAATCTTTTTTCATTTGCTCACAACTGAGAGCATTTTTTAAGACCAAAATTCTTTAACCACCTGGGCTTAACACTCCTGGCGTGATTTGTGATAAATTTCAGCTGTTCTTTATGCAAAAGAGTGGGAATATTGGAACAAAGTTGTCCTTCAGCAGCAGCTGTGTTCTATATTTTTATTCCTTTTTTAAGTAGCCTGATATCCTAGTTTCTAGTTGCTTCCCTTACACCATTTGCAGTATTATCATGGACCTGATGGTGTAAATAAGTTCTAGCAGCTACTTCCTAGAACTTCAGCTGAACTTTTGGCTGACAGGGCTTGCATGAGTCTTGCATTCGTGTGGTTAATTATCAGTATATGTCTTATGCTCATACACTTTTCCTAAAAGCGAATAATTGGAAAAAAAAATAATTTCAAAAATGCTTCTGATGTTAGCATTTGAGTTTCCTCAAGCTCTATCCCACAGTACTGGTGGAGCTCCTAAGGTAAATATATATTTTTTCAGATATATTTTTCTAGATTAAAACAAAGCAAACCAAGCAAACAAATAAAAACCTCAAACCAACAAAGCCATTTAGACAAATTAATTTCATAATAATGGTATTCAATTTTGCTTTCATTCCTCAGGCACATTTAACCATCTGGCTTAAATGAGTTTTTCTTTTATTGGCCAACGACTTCAAAAATTTAGAACAAGTGTCTTGAGACAGTCTTGCATTGATTAAGGTAAGGCATTTGGAGAGACTGATATTAACTATTTAAGATAAGCAGTAGCAGGTGAATACATGTAAATTCCAAACCCTGTCATAAAAGTTACTCCATTTTTTATCCCTCTCTTGTATTTAATTGAACTTGAGCTCAGTACTTTTCCCATTAATGAGCTAAAAACCTCCCACTGTATCCATCAACCTGATTATTGCTGATAGTTTAATGGTACTCTTCTCATGATCTGTAATTGAATATAAATGTACTGTGCAAAAGGTTACATTTGATGTTTATATTTTTCCTTTTGTTCTGTTAGTCTCCTTTGAATTTTGTTTCAAATGAAATACTTAAGTACCTATTTTATTGTATATCATTCCAAGCCCAGCAAAATGCAGTCATATTATTTCAGGCAAATAGGTACGATCAGAGTGCAGTACTGAGTTAATTGGTTGAAAAAGGCAAAGAAAGAGAAAAGTTCTCAGTAAAATAAATGGATTCTAAAGACAAGACTGAAATGTACCACTCTCGCTGCCTTTAGGATCAAAATCCATAAGATTCATAAAGGGTTTTCATGCACAGAGCTTCCAGGAGAAATCTACTTGCTTATTATATTCCAGAAAAGGTATTTTCAAACATAAAATACTACTTTATTTTTTTCTAAATAAAGAGGGTGATAATATGAGAAGGGAGAGGGAAGATTTGAAAAGTGGTTGCCCTTGTAAGAGGCAATGGGTAGAGATGAATGCTTGAATTCACTCAAGTATTTCATAGTATTATGTAAGAGTTGTAATTTGTATTGACAGCATCTGGTACTTGCCATGGCCCAAAGGGTGTCAAACTAGACTTAAATTTGAAAATTATATCTTCCATTCAAAGTTAAATCTTCACTTTGTACCTGAAACAATGAATAAATCTAAGATTTACTCTTTCCTGTCTACCCCCAGAGCACATACTTTAAAACAAAGTGCATTAATGGGTGTCTTTACAGATTTTAAGGAAATGCACGCATGCATTTAGCAAATGGCTGAACTGCAGGGAAAGCTGACAATATTATTCACTGAGCAGCAATCTTGATATGTAGGAGATTACCACAACCATCTTCTTCTCCTATTACAACTCCTTCAAGAATGCTGTAATGCTCCCCAAACAAAAAAATACAGAAAGCAACTAAAAAACAAACCCACAAAAAAACCTCACCAAAGCAAACAATTTAGAAAGAGCCTGGATTTCCTCTCTTAATCAAATAAAACTGAAAAACATAACTTTTTCTTCAATGTCCATATGAATTAGGAAATTAAAGTAATAGACAACATGAACAAAGACCTGAGATTTATAAATTATCTACTTTATATTTCAATTTTTTTTGTTTTATGTCCTTTCAACTAAAAACAGGCTTACTTCTTTTCCCTTTTGATTCTATGTGTCGGATTTTATGTTATTTTGTAATTTTTCTTGGCGAAGTAAATGTTCTTTTTCCCCAGCCCGAGAGAAAGAGAAGGCAGGAAACTCTTCAGGTCTCGTATTCAAGGTTGTTTATTCTCTCTTATCTAAAACATTCTTTCTCCACCCTGCCGAGGTCTTTCTGGCAGGATGGTTGAAGGCACTCTCCCCCTCTGCTTTCTCTTCTTTCTCTGCTGCCTCTGAGAGGCAGGGTTTATCTTTTATACTAAAAACTACGTATAACATTATTTACAATTAATTTCCAGTACCTATCATCTACGCCAGACAGTCAGTTTCTACTCCAAACCAATCACTCATGTCCCCGTCATCGAGAAGATGGAGAGGAGAAGAAGAAGAAGGAAGAAACCTAAAAACCACAAGGTTCCTCCATCTTGGCACCACACACCCCCCTGTACCAAAACCCAAAAACTACTTTTACAACCTGTAACAAACTCACTACTGTTCTATTTAAACTCTTGTGACTTGTAATTCTTCTTTTAAGGCTGGCAATCATTCCCATGGGCCAAAATCCAAACCACAGGTGTCTTGGGCTGTATGCCAGGGTCTCTGAGACCCCTGCCCGGGTCTCTGAGCCTACAGGGCAGTCAGAGACAAGCCCTGGTTCCCACATCTATGGACAATTATTTCCTCTACACAGATGTAATCTCTCAGAAAACAGCCAATTCCTAACAAAATCTTTATTTGCCTTCTGAGATACTGAATTGTTTATTAGGATATTGATCTAGTTACAATGAGAGTAGTTTTCTTGTTTCTGACAAGCCAATATAATCTCTTATTACCAAAACAATGTAAAATTTCTTTTTTTTACATGTAGATATTGTTTTGCTTTTGATAAAATAGAGGAAAGTTCCATAGATAACTTTTCAGCTAAGTGGAATAAAATGGACTTCAGTTCTAACTCATTGCTGTTTCTCATCATCCTGGATACAGAAGGTGTTCAAAGGCAGAACCATCAGTCACTCAGGTGCCTTTCTTGGAAAAAAATTTTGGTTTAAACTTTGACTTTTTTGTTCTCTGATCTCACAATGCTTTTGCACATGGCAGAGTGAACACTTTGAAGTACATGGGATATTTTAGGTGTGATGGTTAATGCGTTTGTGTCATTAAGCTTGCTACTTCTGCAATTTTTTATTCATCCTTTCATTCTTTCTGATGGAACAATATTGACTTTAGGCACATGATTGGGCCTGTTGCTCTAAATTCCCTTTTGTTTGGCTTGCTGAATTTGTGTCTTTCATGAAATAAAAATTGCAAAGGAGACCTATTTCTGCTTTTTATTTTTTTTTAATTTAATAAATTTCACACATTGTTTTTTGTGGTTTTGAGCCTGCATCTTCTTCGTGCAATATTGGTGACATATGGTGTTTACTATATTTCTAACCATACTCCAATATAAGTCACATAACTAATTTAGCTAATAGACACTATCTTGCTATCTTATATTTTGAGAGTGTTCTTTTAGAATCTCATACTTAAAATCAAACTTGTTAAAAGAGACATAATCTCATAAAATCATAGATAAAACCTCATCATATTCAAGCGATTTAAGAAGAGTAGCATGAGTCAAAAAGGCCAGTTTGCTTTTTATGTGTATTTGTGTGCATTTGGATTTCCCCAAAATCAACCCTTATTTTAAGAGGCTTGCTAATAGGCATACAGATTTAAAATCAGAAAACAAAATCCTCATGGATGTATACCAGTAAGTATTTAAAAAAAAAGTGGAAAAAAGAATCTCAATGTCTAGTCAGTGGAAATACATGAATTTCTATCTGATTCCAAAGCAAAACTGAATGCTGCCTGCTTGGCTTTCTTGTCTTAATCAGTTCAAGGCACCAGCCAAAGAGTGCCCATGAGAAATGAAAGTCCACCCTTCAGGAGATAAACACTGGAATGCAGTCAGTGATTTTGCTGGAGAGTTACAGCATTTCTATAATATCAGTACACCCTTCTTTCCAAAAACTACTAAAAAACCAAATCACTATAATTTATGGGAAGGAATTTACTTTGTTACATCTGTTCTACATGCATACAACTGTGTCAGCATAATCATGAGTTTCTTGTACTTATTTAACTTACCATGTCTGGATACATAAATCTTGTTTAAACTTAGATTCATGAAAGGGAATATAGTCCTACAATGTTAGGGATAATGTTTTGTTTCTATCTTATCCATATCTCTGCATACATTTTCCTATTTTCAAAAGAAAACAAGGTATAGAGAACAGATTGGGATTTATGCTTGTATATTGTCTTCCACATTTAAAACACAAAGCTCTTTCCCTAAGGACTGAAAATATTTGTTTACTGCTGATCACCACTGTGCTGTTCAGAAAACTCCAGCCCAGCGACATTTTTTTGACATGGTAAGCACACACCTTACATAAACTGGAGTGCACCCCAATGTTATTAGCCTCATAACATCCAAAGAGCAACATCAGCCATCAGCTCACTGGCGTTTCATGAGGAGGAATAGGTCTGAGGAGGGGTAAGTTAATAGCAGCTTATTCTCTAAACCTCAGTATAAGATACAACTTTCCTTAGGCATCATGTGGTAGGCTTTCAAATCTGATCTCCAGCCTTCCTGACACTTATTGAATAGCATGCCATTTGCCTGTATTTTCCTACAGTAACAAAGGAATTACTGCCAAATGGCATGCTGCTCTCACTTATACTAGTCTGTTTTACAGCACCTAAAGATTTCACTATGAATTTTTGTTTATGCCCTTTTAGCTTCTGCTCGCCATAGCAATTTGTCTTTCTGAATATGTAATATTGGTTTTCAGTGACCTTAGGCTTATTCTGTAATTGCTCCTAATTTAGGCCTGACCTAACAAACAAATAAAAAATATAATTAAAATAATCAATGAATTTGTCTCACTCCTTTTATAAGAACTTTTTTTTTCCCATCCATGGAAACCAAATAGTTCAATCTTCTTCAGGTTTTAGCCTTTCATTGTATCATTTCCTTTCATTCTTGGTCTTAATCCAAGCTGGAGCATAAGAGACAGAAAGCAAGCACGAAGGTAATAAGAATATCTTGATTATAAATCAAAGTAAACAGACTGTCATAAACCTGTGGAATAGCTTAGTCTACAGACAACATTTGTTTTGTGAAAGCAATTATTTTTGTTCCTTAGATCATATAATTTGTAATTTTAAGAGCCAAAGGAAGTAGCTGCTTGTCTTTCAGTTGGCTCAGTCAACTGAAAGCAGAAATCTACAGGCTAGTGAGGAAAGTGGTGGAAAATAGATGTCCCCATGCACCACAGAAAACACTGCTTCTCTGTACTAATCCTTGTTGGATCAGAATTTATTGTAACAGTAGTGCATTTTATCTGATTACCATGGCTGCATTTCCTCTTGAATTACTATTTTTTTCTCATTGGAAGAGCAATAAGATAAAGTCTTTCTGATGATTTTTAGAGACTATCAGTCTCATTAATATGGAGATGCTGAACATACTTTTACCTGAAATAAAACTTTGGGCGCAGCAGCCAGGCAGTAGGGAATGTGAAAGCAGAGGAAGTAGGGTTTGCAGGTTACAGGGTCCTGGGGCAGCCATCCTGACAGGGGGGTGGTCTGTGGCAGGCGCACAGCCCAGCAGGGATCCAGGCTCTCCACAGGTGACCCGTGCCTGCCCCAGCCGTGCCAAAGCTGCTGCTGCCCATCCTGTCGGGTCTGTAGGGTGGCTGCTGAGGGCAGAGGGCAGGCCCCGGGGTCAGGCAGGACTGCTGTGACCACATTTGTCCCCAGATGGGACTGGGCTGGGTCTGGACGGAGCCCTGCTGGGGGCAGGCTGGGCTGCTCCTCCTCAGAGGATGCTGCCCAAGGGAGCTCCCCCAGGCTGAGGGGCCTCACCCGCTGCATGTACTGGGGGGTCCCTTTTGGGCCTCTGGAGAATTCTTGCCTCTGTCAGGTACTGTCAATCTGTTCGACATCAAGACTCAAATGTCAGTGGAGCTTTAACTGGTTTATCCAGTTTAAAAGATGTATAAAATAAATCTTGTTTGGATAAATTAGTTATCTTAATTTTATAAACCTCCACAACCTCTACTGTCTCAAGACCAGTTTTTTATTTCTCTCCTTGTATACACTTTGTAATGTTTTATTTTAACAAAATATTAGTCAAACTAAGTGCTGAACTATATGAAATAGAGCACCATTTATTTTTTCCTTAAATCTATTTTGGTTCACAGGATTAAAAAATTAGAATCTTGGGATTGAATCATAGGGAGCTAGGTTATTTCTAAATATAATTCTACTTTTTTCTCAGATGTTTGTTCCAATATTTTATATACACGTTACTCTCATATTCAAACTTTTTTACTCATACTTAATCATAGTGATGAAATAGGATTTTTTGTATCTCCTTTGAATCATCTATTAATAATCCTTGTTGGAGGCAGTGCTGGATTTTAGGGCTTCTGCCATTGTTCATGCAGTAATTATACCCATTGCCCATCCGTTGTGTTGGCCTCTGGACAGATGCTTCTGGAGAATAGAGAGGAAGCTAAAAATAGGAAAATACACTCTTGCCTTCTGCCTGTTAATTCCCAGTAGTACCAAAGAGTCTTTCAAAATGTTAAATGGTTATTTTAATCTTGCTAAATTTAATTTTCAGTAATCAGGATGTACCTCACATCACTTGGGACCAGAATATGTCTTACCAGGATTTTCAGATGTCACCAGAATTTTTTTTATGTCCTTCTGGCATTTTATGCTATATTGTTCTTAATCTACATTTTTTCTACTATTTGTAATTCATTTACCCTGCTCATCCTTATTCATCTCGTTTTTGAGATAGTCTTCAATTTTCTCAATCATCTCTACAAAAATAGTCAGGCATCTGATAATTTTGCCCATATGATTTTACAACAGCTTTTATTTAGGTCATGGGTATCTGACTCAGAAAATATCGGGCAAGTATCCCATATTGCATTAATTAATGACTACTTTTGAATAGTGGGTCTTCATACTGGTCTGTGAAAGTCCTGAGTTTAGAGCCCATTTTGATATATTTGTCTGATGAAAATCTTACTCTGCTCTAATTCACTTTGACCTGAGCAGTGTCTACAATGGATTTGGAATGGTAAACTGTGATTCTTTGATTGCATGTGGTATGCACTGTTAATTTAAGGTCATTACTTAGTGTTTATATTGAGAGCTTAATTATTGCCTCAAATTAATAAGCAGGAAGAAAAATAAATGGAAATATTTCAATTTTTTTTATCTAGAAAGTGTAACAGTGCTGCGAACTTTTAGAATTTCTCTTGATAAGATTACACCAGATGAGCATGGAATATCAATGCATTCAGGTTTATGGAACACAGGAGAATACAATCAAAAATCAATTCTAGTGTTCACCTCTATGTTTATTTAGTATAGAGTGAGGTAAAAAGTAAGAGATAAAGATTGTTATGGCTTTGCAATGAGTTTTAGAGTATTTCTGCATAAAGAAAAGAGCACAGAATAAAAAAATTGAGATTGTGCACTTCAAGGTTTTAACTTTTTTTTTTTAAAGTCCAAATTTATTTGTTCCCTTTTCATAAATTATTAAAGAATTTTGAATTCATCTGATAAATGGATTTATGTCACTTTTTTTTCCTGAGGTAGTTCCAAAATACAGTTCAGGAACAAGAATGACACAGCTGATATCAAGAGAATATTATTCTTACACAGTTAACAGGATTGAGCCCCTCACATATGTTGAAATGTAATCTGTAAGATTTATTTGATTTTTTTTTATACACAGGTGTGTATATGCTTATTAAATCTACAACATCTTACAGATCTTCCTTTGACCTGGTTTTAGTTTTTCATTGTTGAGAAGAATATTAGAGACATCGGTATGCAATGAAAAGCAAGGGACAACAAAAACAAAAAGTAACAAAATCACAAAATTAAGTTTTTTCAGAAACTCTGGGCACTTTGGCTCAAATCTGCTCCACCAAACACACTATTGCAATTATCTGCTGGCTTCAGAAAAGGAATGAGGTTAATGCTGAGTGTTTTTGAAAGATCCAGCTTAGGTATTTGCAGAAGCCTTAATGTAGTCAAATGTTCAACTAAGACGACCATTAAGAATACCAAGTGCATCAACCCACAATGTAGGAAAATTTCAAATCTTCTTTCATAGAGTTTCTTGAGAAAACTACATAATAAATGTCATTCTGCTCACTTAAAACTGCATTTTCTTGCCAAGAAAAATATTTTTTAGAAGAAAAATGTATGTCCTTCTAAGAAAGCTAGATTTTGGGGGAATCTGCAAAGTTTTTGAGATCGCTGGTTTAAGGAATCACTTCTCAATTTCCAAATTATTTTGCAGGGGTAGTGAGTTATAGCTCTGACAGGAAGAACATCACTATCATATAGCATTGCTGGAGAGTTTTGGGAGCATATTCTGCACTCCTAACATTATTGATCAGAATTACACAAACAAAATTTATTAGAACTCTATTTCACACACACACATAAAAAAAACATTTGGAAACAGTAAAGTATGTTTTTTCCACATTAAATATTAAACCAAATAAGTTAGAACAACTAAACTAAAGTCCCAAACCCTTGACTTTCTGACGAATTCTGTACTTTAAAATTAAAAACAATCTTTTTCAAGAAAGCAGGTTTCATCCAGTTTGCTGAATTTTGTTTTGCTGGATTTAATTTTACATGTTAATTTAAAGCTTTGACAATTACACTGAGCATTAAGCAGCATTGCAATAATTAAATCACTTAAAAGGCAAAAGCACAGAAGAGTTATTATTTATCATATTCTTCTTTTCTGCTTTGTAATCTGAAATGAAATATTCTTGTTAATTTCTCTCAGTAATTTGTCCAAATGCATATATTAAGCTAATTTATTTGTAGCCAAGGATTTAGTATCATTTGAAATAGAATCTGTTTTTTAAAATGTTGCCATAAAAAAATGCAAGCTAAAACATTCATGCATATTTGCTTTTTTGTTTGCCTGCTACGTGACCTCCAGTTTTGAGAACTACAAAATAGCTTAAATCTTTATTACAGCATGTAAGATCATAGAAAGTTTTGTAACTTTTAGGATCATTATAAATAATTTTATGCATCAAGTTTCAATTATCTCCTTCCACATAAACAGAAGTTCCTAACACAGAGGCATTGTCCTGGGTTGATGCTGAATTCTATCCCCATTTGTCTGTTTAGCTCAGAAATAAGTTTTGTACCTTTAAAACTGGATCTGAGAGTGAAGGAGAAGTGGTGGAATATCTGAGGCAGTTGTTTTCTAAACATAAAGATCAGAGTTTTCAGCTTTCCTTCACACACGGCCTGTGCTGTCTACAGTGCGGACAAAGGGAGAGAGCTCTCCTTTGCTTTTTGTTAGTTCTTGGCTGGCTGAGGCAGAGAAGTTCTCTGGACTGTGGTTTTTTTTTCCTTTTTCTTGGAATTGTTTGAACCTGCTCTGGTTAAACACCCAAAGGGCCCCAGGAGCTCCCACCTGTGTCCCACCGGGCCTGGCCTGGGCCCGGCCTTTCCCAGCCCTGAGGGACCGACAGCAACTGAGCCGAGCTCCAGCCACGGGAGAGACTTTCTGAATTTGGCACCTCTGCAGAGCAATGAGGGGTTTTGTTGTTCAGTGTTGTTCATTTGTTGTGCTGGGGAGTGCTTTGCCTGTTAAATAAACAAATTTTTTTCCACTTTCCTCCAAGGAAATTTTTTTCTGTCCCGAACCAGCTGGGGGGAAGGACGGTTCAGATTCGCTTTATAGAGGGACCCCATCCACAGGTTTCTTCCCAAATTTGCCCTAAGCCAGGACAGGCATGTTCTTCACATATGAGCTTTCAGTTTGTTTTTGTGAGAAGGTTATCAGAGAAAGGCAGAAGGATAGAGAATGCAAGTCTTGAAAAAAATACTGCTTGTACTAAAATCTCACTTTTGAGAATTAAAACTGATTTGGTTTTGGGTTTTTTAAAACAGAATTCAGTAATTCCTGGGTATTATAACCTTTTTGTCTTATACTAGTGCAGATTTACAATTTCACTTATTTCGTAAGAAATAATGACAGAATATGTCATTAATGAAAAAGTCTAATTCAAACAGATAAACAAAAGAATAACAGTTAGACAGCAACAATCCTGTAAAATTTCAATGTTCAATGACATTTAGACATATTTTAGCAATTCACTCTTTTCTCTTAAACTTGGAGATGGGGGTCTTTGTTTTATATTGTTGCAGCATCTTTCAAGATTTACCCACTAAGATTAGGAATTTTTGGATGTTTTCAGCTTTTCTAGACATGACAATACACAAATGGCAAGTGAAGTACCTCATTCAACAAACCTTCATTCTGTGTGCTCTCTTTATGCCATCAAGATGATGGCAATTTCTAAGGGCAAACAACATTTTACTAAGCATGATTACTCCTTTGAGCCCCAAAAGCATTTCAGTAAATTTTTAATCACTAAAATAAAGAGAAATACTCCAGATTCTAGGTACTGCTTGACAAATACCTCTTGCCAACAATGGCATGATGTTCCCATATTGTGATGTGGTCTCTCAATAAGGAAATGGTTCTTTGCTTAATTCTCCTGTGTATCTATGGTTTTTCTCAAGCATTTTTCTTGCAGAAATACCAGCTCCAAGAAATGTTGCAGAAGTGTGGGGAAGAGTAGTCAGAAATTACGAAACAATTTGTTCAGGGACATTCACCTCTCTCCCTTCTCAAAAGTTTCTAAATGGAGACAAACTTTTTCTTTCAGACTATTCTGCACTTTGTTGTTGAATGTGCCCTCTTTTTTGGTTTGCCCCATTGGCTCTGGCTGAGATGGAGTTCATTTCTCCCACAGCAGCCTCCCTAGTGTTGTGATGTGTGTTGGTAGCTGGAAAGGTGTTGCTAACACCCCAGGGTTTTGGGTGCTGCTGAGCAGCGCTGTCCCCATTTCTCTCACCCACCAGTAGGCTGGGAATGGGCAAGATCCTGGGAGGGGACACAGCAGGACATCTGACCCAAAACTGACCAAAGGGATATTCCACACCATATGACTTATGGTCAGCAGCAGAAGCTAAGTGAAAGAAAGAGGATATTTGTTTTTTATGATGTCTGCCTCGCAGAGCAACCATTACATGTGCTGAAAAACAACTTCCCAAAAAGTGTCTGGACGTTGCCTGCTGATCAGAAGTAGGGAATAAAAGCTTTTGTTTTCCCTTCCTTTCACACATGCAAACTTTGCTTTTGCTTTATTAAACTCCCTTTGTCTTGACCTATGTTTTTCTCCATCTTATTTCCTGCTCCTGCTTTCCTGTGAAGGAGGAGTGATGTAGTGGTTTGGTAGGCACCTGGTATACAGCCAAGGACAATCCACCAAATTCAAGAACTTTGTAGGCTTTCAAGAATTTTTGTATAGTAATGTCTACTTATTTAATGCATTTTTAAAGCTATGAATGAAATAAAAAACAAAATCAACAAAAACCCCAAGATTTTCTGGAATATTATTTCTTAGATTCTTTTGAACTTCACAGAAAATTAAAATCTGCTTCAGAAAGGTCTAAAAAACTAAACTTTCCAAATGTGACACCATCAAATTGCAACTCAGCTAATTTTCTTGTTAAATATTAAATCTTTAAATATACAATAACTTACTGATTAAATATTTATTTCTTGTTGGTTATTTTCATCTCAGAATAAATTGTTCAAGCTTTCCATTGAATTCTTATTGTTTAATCCAAGTAACTAATATAAATATAAAATACAAAGAGATGTTTTTAAAATTAAGCTTAGCTTTAAAATTTAGTGAAGGCAAAATAGAAGCCTTACATTCTCTAAAAAGTTATAAACCTTTGAGGGATTGCATAAGCATATTGTGTATACTTTACACATAAATATGCTGTCACTTTATCCCTGGCTGAGAAAACAGAGAAATACTCCAGATGTTATTTATTTCAGCCTGACCATTAGAATAAAACAAGCAAGAAAAAGCAAATATCTGTCACTTTCAAAATCCCAAGGTAATAATCGTCTTAACATTCTGTACAAATGGAAGTAGCTCTGTCATGACCTCATACCATATGAATAAATAGATGTGAAATTACAGCAGAACTAACTTGTAAGGTAAATTATCTGTTCTTGGAATTTCAAAGTCAAAGATACACATTCACCAACTCTGACCACAATAATATAGAGGTAACTGGTTAGGACTATACAAAATCCATCCAGATTTGTGATTTAATGGTCATTTTAACCTAATTGTATTTGGACTCCAGAAAGTGATAGTGTGTCTGCATTGTGAGACAATTTACCTTTTCATAGTGCATGAGGAATGGAGTCAAAAGCTAATATTTCTAAAGCTTTTCATATGACTAAAGTTCTGGTACTGTTTATTTTATTCCTCGTGACATCAAATGATATCTCAAACAAATATATCATAAGGAGTCAATAGGTCTCTATGCATATTTTAAAGATCTCCTGTGCTTGCCTAAACACAAAGAAAATAAAATATCCTTAANAGTCAATAGATCTCTTGATCTATTGACTTTAAGGAGTCAATAGACTCCTTAAAGATCTCCTTTGCTTGCCTAAAAACAAAGAAAATAAAATATCCTTAACTAAGTTTCATAACTATTTTCTAACTCTCTATTTCTACATTACCAAAAAGAAAAATCCACTTTAAAAATTAAAATCAATAATGGTAAAAAAATATGAAAATTCTTAAAGAATTATAATTGTAAATACATACCATTCCAAATGATTTTTAAATCCCTGACTGGATATTCATCTAAGAACTCACATAAGGATTAAGCCATGGATTAGCCCACTAGACCTATTGAGCCTATTTGTATTAGAACAGCTGGGTTTACAACAGGAAAAAACAATGAAAGACCTCCTATTTCAGCATAGTTCTCCATTTTCAAAAGGTTTTCCTTTTTCTTACAGTGAATTTAGAAAAACCAGAAGAGTAAAACTAAAATATGGAGGAATAATATAGCTGCTTTCATACAGCTCATTGCCCCGTAAAATAAAATAAAATGGAAATAGACGTAATTTGAGTTTAAACTGTAATCTTTCAAGTTCTAGTCTTCCTTTTTCCTACTCCTTTGGTCCTAAATTTTGCTTTGTCACTGATGACATGAGAGCAACCCTCTTTGCTCACACTTCTTGTTTTAAATTACCATTGTCTAAATTCTCATCTCCCATAATAAATTAGACTTCTTAATGCCTTAACATCTGTCTAAAGAAACATTTACCTTCCTCTTGTGTGAGTTACAAAATTAATGCCTAAGCTTATCCTGGTTCTCAGTGAAGCAGAGGATGGTGTCATAGATACAGAGACAGCCAGCTATGAGCCATACTCCTGCATGAGAACAAAAGAGTTCAGCACTCTCTGGAGGGAAGATAATCTGAAACATGATTTATTGTTGAAACAAAGGCCGATAAGAAATTTCTGCCAAGAGCAAGAAAATTCTGCATAGGCAACAAAGATCCTCACTGCATTTAAAGGTATTTAATCTATTTTTTTCCACCTAATGCCTTTAGCAGACTCTGCCAAAACCCATGGTCCTGTTTAAAGTCATACTGCATAAAAGGCAATAGAAAAGTAATCTGTTGCAATCTCTTTCTCCAATATTATTGTAGTTCTACCAAGATAAATGTAAGTGGGAAGCAAGCAATCTATGATTTATACTATATTCACTTGCCTGAGATGCACTTCCCTTACACAGAGGAAAAAACAGAAAAATGAAAATTTGCACAGATAAAGGCAGAGTAATTTGGAAGCTGCCTTACCATGATGCCAAACAAGCATTGTGCTTATAACCAGCACAACCAGACTTGCTTGCTTTGTTATAAAGGTGGAGGAATGTATTTATGCAGTAAAGCTGGAACTTAACTGAAAAAGACCAAAAATACCTCACCAGCATAAAATAATAACATATATCCCACAGGTAATATCCACAAAGGCTAGAATTTTCAATTAGATTTGGATATATAAGATCTTCCTTTTTGCACAGGTTCTTTTCTGGAGTAAGGGAGGTTTAAAAATCTTTCTGAATGCACAAGACAGACTTCAGTCAGAAAACAGGAAATGCCATGAGACAAGTTTTTTTCCATTAAGTGATGGACTTACACACATATGAAACACAATAAAAAATTGTTTCACAATATCTGTGTATTAAGAAAAACACTCAACTTTGATCCTAATATTTGTAATAAAACATTTTATACATAGTAATAATTTATTTAAAGAACCTTGGATGTAAAATTAAATAAATCTTGTTCATAATACTTTTCTCTAGAAATGGCATCATGCATACATGGCTCATCTCTGGTATTTCTGAAAACATAGTTTGGATAGTTATTCATAAACTTCATAGATAAAAAAAAAAAGAGAGAAAAAGACACATCAGTCATTCTGCTGCAATAGCAGAAGGAGCAAAACCTGGTTTTCCTGTAGGTTTGTGTTGTTTCCCTGTGTTCTTCCAAGCATTTTCTACCCAGTTCACTCCTAGATACACTTCACAACTTTTTATTTGTCTCTTGTTCCATGCATACTCAAGTATGAAAGTATGATGTGCTTTATCTATGAACTGAGTAACTGAACATCATATCTATCTTTTAACCAGGTATCAACTTTGTTATACTTGAAGGAATATAAATTTTTAACTCCTCTTTCTTTGGCAAACACCCGTCAATATCAACAGATTCTAGAATTTTTTGAGGATTCAGAAGTGTTGTGTAGGGGAAGAAGAGAAGAGAATGATTTTTGTCTCTCTCACTTAGTTGTAAAATCTCTTGTACTAAAAATAATTATGCTGAAATGCACCAAACCTCCACATATTCCAAAAGCATAGATGATGAACTGGAAAAAAATCCAAACCCTCTAACTGTCCTTAAATTACTGAGCAATCATAAAGGCTGCTCTAAATTTTCTTATTTTTTTCCCCAGAAATGTCCTGATGATATCTATATGCTCCTTGCCAAAAGTTCATTAGAAATGCTACCTTGTATACTTCTCATTACATGTCTCTCTTGTGACAAACTTCTTAATGTCATTTGGGACTCAGAACAGGTTTTATAACAGACTGATTATGGGTATAGCAGAATCAAGATTTGAAAAGTATGTAAATGAATTGAGTTGTCTTTAACTTATGGAAAAGCATCATAACTATTAAATTGATACATTTGCCAGTAAATGAGTATGCAAATAACTCTAGTTTCACAATTCTCAGCTTAATGGAGCTATTGAACCAACAAAAGGCAATTTTTCAATGTTTATAAAAACATACTTACAGTTGCAAACATTTTCTTGAGACATTATGATAAATTATTCAGATAATTCCTAATTTATGGCAGCCGAGTTTGAAAGCTGACTACCCACCTGCACATAAAACCCTACTGCTAAACTGCTTACTTTTCCTGACAACTGGTGGGCTTTATTAATTTCCTCTAATCTGTTTTTAATACATTTATCAAGTTTTCTAAAGATGACTTTGATTTCAAATATAAGTTGTTGCTCCTCTTACTGATAGCTAGAGCCAGCAGCCTTTTTCCAAGGAAATTGCCCTGCTTTGGAGATGACTTAGAATACATGACAATATCTTACATGTGAACAGAGACAGAACTTGGAGGGCTTCTTATTTTTTGTCTCAAAAAGCCACACAGAAAGGATAGATAACTTGTGCAGACCAGTGGGTTTGGCTGTGCTCATTGCACTTGCCACTCTCCCATGGTGTGGTGTGGTTTCTGAGTGAGCAGAACCAAGTGTGTGGAGTTTGTTTAGAAAGCCTGGACCCATTGGAATTTAATTCAGACACAGAGGCCACGTGAATGATGCATTAATCCCCAGCTTTATAGAGTTGCTTTTCTCCTTTCATAGATCACTTCAGAGCACTGTAACAACAGTATTTGTCTCTTTGTATCTTTATAACACACACTCATATATGTGCTGTTCTTGAATTACTTCATGTCCATAAACTTTGATAAATAAAATCATACCACTAAATATAATTGTCACAGGAAATGTACTGGACAGAATGCAGACAGGATGAAAATAAAAATTTGTTTACAGGTACACTAAGACACAAACTGTCCCTAATCTTAACAGGCAAAAACTAAAAATCAATTTCACTGCTGAAATTATAATCCAATAATGAAACCGTAGATGGCAATACAGTGATACCATCCTCTGCTCTTAATTAATATTTAGAAAAGTTCTTTATTTTAGTTTCTTTTCTCATTTATTCCATTCTATTCTTGGTGCCACTGGGACCTACGAGCCTTCACAGTTTTTCTGCTGCAGGACAAACACAAGGCCTAATAGCAAAGCGTGTGGGAGATAATTTCCACTTAGTAAAACCTAGTAATAATTTAAGATCTAGATATAGCAGCTTTCCTATCCTATTAAACACTTAGACCTTCTTTAATATTAGTCTGGCTTTACTGAGAGGAAGAAAGATAGGAGCTTCTAGTATGTTCCCATTACGAGCACTGGAAATGTAGATTTTTTTTGCCANATGTAGATTTTTTTTGCCAAGGCAATGCTGAGGATTCACAATTGGTCATAATGCAGCAATATCCATCATAAGTCCATAAACCACTAAAATTCAGATATTCAGAAAGCATTTAAATAAAATTCATAATGTTTTTGAACGCAGTAATTTGTTTGCACAACTTTTATAAATCCAGGTAACCAAAATTAAAATCTGAATGCCATCAGTGTAATAATTCACTCACTTACTAGAGCACTTAATAAGTACAGCAATACATTTCAATAAAATGCACTCAATATTCATAAGGAATTTTATGGAGTTTTCTTTCTCTATTCAGGGCATTTACATTTTTACACTCACAAGAAAAAATCTAAACAAAATA